>BNST01000916.1:0-10276 GCA_019650275.1 Xylocarpus granatum | reverse complement strand
GGAACAAACTTCCCGAAGTGACTGGAACATCCCTGCAGGATCGGCAGAGGCTTTGGGCGCATTTGGCAGTGAGTGGGACGAACTTCTGGGGTGCTATCGGAACACCCCTGCAGGCATGGCAGAGGCATTGAGGACATTTGGCAGTGTGCGGAGCAAACTTCCAGGATCACTGGAACATCCCTGCAGCTGTGGCAGAGGCATTGGGCACATTCAACAGTGCACAGGATGAACTTTCAGGATTACTGGAACATCCCCCTAAGCACAGCAGAGGCTTCTAGCATGTTGGATAGTGTGCAATCTTCTAGGAGAGACCGGAACATCCCCATGAGCAAGGCAAAGGCTTTGGACGTGTTCAGCAGTGCATGGTACAACCTTCTGGGAGTGACCAAAAAATCCCCCTGGGCTTGGTAGAGGCTTTGGACATGTTCAGCAGTGGTCAGGATGAACTTCTAGGAGTGACCAGAACATACCCAGGGGCATGGCAGAGGCATCGGGTGAATTCAGCAGTGCATAGTATGAACTTTCGTTCATGACCTGAATATCCCTGTGGGTGCGTGTCGAGGACCTTAGGAGGCAAAGGGAGCATGAGAGAATGCGTGCAAGGCACCAGGAAGCAAGAGAAGCAGCAACCAACCAGCAACTGCTCACAACCAGCATGCATGCAGCAAGCAGTGAAGCACGGCCAGGTTCTGACTCAGTCCTAATCAATGGCGGAAATGAAAGCCAAGGAGAATTCCAGTAGCAGCAGGACATCCATGCCAAGGAGAATTCCAGTAGCAGCAGGATATCTATGCCAAGAAGAGTTCTATCAGCAGCAGGACACTCGTGATGAGTTCTAGTAGCAATAGGATAGTTGCGACAAGAAGAATTCTAAGGGCAGAAGGATACTTATTGAGAGTCCTAGTCCTAGAAGGATAAGCCAAGAGGAAGTCCAGCTGCTGTAGAAAACAAGATAAAGTAGGAATTCTAGTCTAAGTAGGAATTCAAGAAAGACCAAGAATCCTAGTAGGATTAGGACACAAAGGATAAGGTCTATCTTGATAATGTTTTATTTGACTTAGAAAAGCTTGTTGACTTAGGAAAACATATCCTAAGTGGATAAGGAACCTAAGTACTAGTTAAATTAGGATAAGGCTGTCTTAGGACTATAAATACAGCCCATTATTTGTGAGGAGGACATAAGCTACGAATTTTGTTATTTTCTCATTCATTAATCAAGAATCAAAGGTAAGCATTCTTGCTTCCATTCTTGTTTATATTTCGGTTATCTTTTAAGAGTTGTCTTGAGATAACTTGGGCTTAAGTTAAGGTTAAGAGTTGTCTTCCTTGCTTAAGAGCTAAGGTTGAAGTTAAGAGTTGTCTTCTTCAACCAAGGCAAGTTGTGATAGGTTTAAGAGTTGTCTTGCCTATCCAACATATCTTTATATATATTAGTTAACCCTGAAGGACAGTTTAGGGGATATAAAATAAGAAAAGAACTCAAGAATCAAACGGGACAGCAAGTTAGGAAGGATTTCAGTAGGCGTGCTGACCCCTAAGGTGTAGAAAAGTTGGGGAAAAAAATCGGGACCCCAACAGTGCGGCAGTGGTGTCAGACATGTTCAGCAGTGCACGGGACGAACTTCTGGGAGTGACTGGAACATCCCCGCAGGCTCGGCAGAGGCATCGGACGCATTCGCCAGTGCCCAGGGACAAACTTCTGGGAGTGACCGTAACATCCCCGTGGGCGTGGTAGAGGCTTCGAGCGCATTGGGCAGTTCCAAGGACAAACTTCCAGGAGCGACCGGAACATACCCGCGGGCATGGCAGAGGCATCGGCGCGTTCGGCAGGGCATGGGACAAACTTCTGAGATTGACCGGAAAATCCCTGAGGGACTGGGCATAGGCATCGGACGCATTCGGCAGTGCTCGGAACGAACTTCTGGGAGCAACCAGAACATCCCTGCCAGATTCGCAGAGCGTGAGACAAACTTCTGGGAGCAACTGGAACATCCCAGCTTGTGTGGCAGAGGCTTCGGGCGCATTCAGCAGTGCATGGGACAAACTTCCGGAAGTGACTGAAAACATCCCCGCGGCCTGGCAGAGGCTTCAAGCGCATTGGGCAGTGCATGGTACGAACTTCCAGGAGTGACCGGAACATCCATGCAGGCACAGTAGTGGCCAAATGTGTCCAATGCCACTGCTGCACCTGCAGGGATGTTCGGGTTGCTCCGGAAATTTCATGCCGTGCACTGCCGAAACACCTGATGCCACTGTCCCACCTGTGGGGGTGTTCCGGTGGCTCCCGGAAGTTCATCCCAAGCACTGCCAAATGCGTGTGACACCTTCACCAAGCCTGTGGGGATTTTCTGGTTGCTCCCGGAAGCTTGTCCCGTGCACTGCCATGCTGCAGGGATTTTCCGGTTGCTCCCGAAAGTTCATCCCATGCACTGCCAAATGCGCCTGATGCCTCTGCCGCACCTGCAGGGATTTTTCGGTCGCTCCCAAAAGTTCGTACCGCACACTGCCCAGCGCACCCAAAGCCTCTACCATGCCCGCGGGGACTTTGCAGTCACTCCTGGAAGTTTGTCCCGTGCACTGCCGAATGCACCCAAAGCCTCTAGCACACCCTTAGGGATGTTCCAATCACTCCCAAAAGTTCGTTCTGTGCACTGCTGATGCACCCAATGCCTCTGCCATGCCAGTGGGGATGTTCCAGTTGCTCCCAGAAGTTTGTCCCGCGCATTGCCCAATGCGCCCGACACCTCTGCCAAGCCAGCGGGGATCTTACAGTCGCTCCCAGAAGCTCATCCTGCACACTGTAGAACTCGCCGAATGCCACCTCCACGCCCACAGGGATGATCCGGTCACTCCTGCAAGTTTGTCCCATACACTGCCAAACTGTTGGGGTCCCAATTTTTTTCCCCAACTTTTCTACACCTTAGGGGTCAGCACGCCTACTGGAATCCTTCCTAACTTGCTGTCCCATTTGATTCTTGAGTTCTTTTCTTATTTTATATCCCCTAAGCTGTCCTTCGGGTTAACTAATATATATAAAGATATGTTGGATAGGCAAGACAACTCTTAAACCTATCACAACTTGCCTTGGTTGAAGAAGACAACTCTTAACTTCAACCTTAGCTCTTAAGCAAGGAAGACAACTCTTAACCTTAACTTAAGCCCAAGTTATCTCAAGACAACTCTTAAAAGATAACCAAAATATAAACAAGAATGTGAAGCAAGAATGCTTACCTTTGATTCTTGATTAATGAATGAGAAAATAACAAAATTCGTAGCTTATGTCCTCCTCACAAATAATGGGCTGTATTTATAGTCCTAAGACAGCCTTATCCTAATTTAACTAGTACTTAGGTTCCTTATCCACTTAGGATATGTTTTCCTAAGTCAACAAGCTTTTCTAAGTCAAATAAAACATTATCAAGATAGACCTTATCCAAATGTTTCCTAATTCTACTAGGATTCTTGGTCTTTCTTGAATTTCTACCTAGACTAGAATTCCTACCTTATCTTGTATTCTACAGCAGCTGCACTTCCTCTTGCCTAATCCTTGTAGGACTAGGACTCTGAATGCATATCCTTCTGCCCTTAGAATTCTTCTTGTCGTGACTATCCTATTGCTACTGGAACTCATCATGAGTGTCCTGCTGCTGATAGAACTCTTCTTGGCATGGATGTCCTGCTGCTGCTGGAACTCTGCTTGGCATAAATGTCTTACTGCTGCTGGAGTTCTTCTTGAGCAAATATCCTTCTTGCTGCTGGAACTCTGTTGGCGAATGTCCTTCATTGATTAGGAATGCCCAGGCCTCACTGCCGGGCTGCACACTTGCTGTTGCCAGGCTTGTTGTGCACATTTTCTGGCCCATGCTCTCCTTTGCTGCCCCATTTTCTGCCCATTGCCTTTCCTGCATACTTAGGTTCTCAACATGAACATGCCTGATGCTGCTGCATGCCCACAAGGGATGTTTCGGTCACTCCTGGAAGTTCATCCCGTGCACTGCTGAATGTGCTCAAAGCCTCTGCCGTGCCCTCGACGATGTTCCGTTCACTCCCAGAAGTTTGTCCCAAGCATTGACGAACGCATCCAACGCTTCTGCTGAGCCCGAGAGGACTTTCCAGTTGCTCCTGAAAGTTCCTCCCGCACACTGCTGAACGTGTCTGATACTGCTGCCGTGCCCGCAGGGATGTTCCGGTCACTCCCGAAGGTTCGTCCCAAGCACTGCCGAATGCATCCTATGCCTCTACCAATCTTGCAGGGATTTTCCTGTCACTCCCAGAAGTTACGCATCCGACGCCTCTACCAAGCCTGTGGGGATTTTCCTGTTGGTCCCGGAAGTTCATCCGAATCACTGCCGATGGCGTCCAACGCCTCTGCCATGCCTGTGGGGATGTTTCGGTCACTCCCGAAAGTTCGTCCCGTGACTACCGAATGCACCAGATGATTCAGCTGCGCCCGCAGCGATGTTCCAGTTGCCGATGGAAGTTCATACCATGCACTGCCCAACGCGCCCGAAGCCTCCGCCACACCCTTAGGGATGTTCCAGGTGCTCCTGGCAGTTTGTCCTGTGCAATGCCGAATGTATCCGGCAGCACTGCCACACCCACAGGAATGCTCTAGTCGCCCCCGGAAGTTTGTCCAGCGCACTGATGAATGCGCCCGACCCTCTGCTGTGCCTGCAGGGATGTTCCGGTCACTCTCATAAGTTCGTCCCGAGCACTACCGGACGCATCTGAAGCATCTGCTGAGCCCGCGGTGCCGCAGGGATTTTCCGATCACTCTCGGAAGTTCATCCCAAGGACTGCCGAACATGTCCGACGTCTCTACCGAGCCTGCTAGGATTTTCCAATCTCAGAAGTTTGTGCCGAGCACTGCCGAATGCACCCTACGCCTCTACCATGCCTGCGGGAATGTTCTGGTCGCCACCGAAAGTTCATCCGGCGCACTGCGAATGCGCCCAACACCTCTGCCACACCTGTGGGGATGTTCCGGATGCTCTCAGAAGTTCGTCCCGAGCACTGCCGAATGCATCCGATGCCACTGCTGAGCCTGCAGGGATTTTCCAGTCGCTCTTGGAAGTTCATCCCGTGGACTGCCAAACGTGTCTGACGCCTCTACCATGCCCAAGGGGATTTTCCAGTCTCTCCCAGAAGTTCCTTCCGAGCACTGATGAATGTGTCCGACGCCTCTGCCGCACCCGCGGGGATGTTCCGGTCGCTCCCAGAAGTTCGTCCCATGACTGCCGAATGTGCCAGACGATTCAACAGCGCCCGCATGGATGTTCTAGTTGCTCCTGGAAGTTCATCCCATGCACTGCCCAATGTGCCCGACACTGCTGATGTGCCCACGGGGATGTTTGGTCACTCCTGGAAGTTCGTCCCAGTGCACTACCCAATGCAACCAACGCTGATGACATGCCCACAGGGATGTCCCGGTCACTCCTGTAAGTTGTCCTTTGCACTACTGATTGAGCCCAATGCCTCTGCTGCGCCCGTGGGCATATTCCGGTCGCTCCCGGAAGTTCGTACTGCGCACTACTGAATGCACCTGAAGCCTCTGCCGCGCCCTCAGTGATGTTCCGGTTGCTCCCAGAAGTTCGTCCTGTGGACTGCCAAACGCATCCAACGCTTCTGCCGAGCTTGCGGGAACTTTCCAGCTGCTCCCGGAAGTTTCCCCTGCACACTGCCGAATGTATCCGACGCCACTGCAGCGCCCATGGGGGTGTTCCGGTCGCTCCCAGAAGTTTCGTCCCGAGCACTGCAAAACGCGCCCTATGCCTCTGCCAATCTGCAGGGATTTTTCGGTCACTCCGGAAGTTCGTCCTGAGCACTGCTGCATGTGTCCGATGCCTCTACCGAGCCCGTGGGGATTTTTCCCGTCACTCCTGGAAGTTTGTCCCAAGCACTGCCGATCACGTCTGACGCCTCTGCCATGCCTGTTGGGATGCTCCGGTCGCTCCTGGAAGTTCATCCCGCGCTCTGCCAAACTTGTCCGATGCAGCTGCCACGCCCTCAGGAATGTGCTGGTCACTCCCAGAAGTTCATTCCGTGCACTGCGAATGTGCCCGATGCCTCTGCCACATCAGCGGGGATGTTCCGGTCGCTCACAGAAGTTCTTTCCGCACACTGCCAAACATGCCCAACGCCGCTGCTGCACCTGTGGGGATGTTCTGGTTGCTCTAGGAAGTTCGTCACACACACTGCCCAACGTGCCCAATGCTGCTGCCCGGGGATGTTCCAGTCGCTCCCAGAAGTTCATCCCGCGCACTGCCAAACGTGCCCGATGCCTCTGCCGTGCCCGCAGGGGATGTTCTGGACGCTCTCGTAAGTTCATCCTGCACACTGCGAAATGCGTCCGACACTTTTGCCGAGCCCGCTGGGATTTTCCTGCCACTCCCAGAAGTTTGTCCCGCAAACTGCCAAGCATGCCAGACAGCATTGCTGTGCCCACGGGATGTTCCAGAGGCATCGGGTGCATTCGGTAGTGCACAGGATGAATTTTTGGGAGCGACCAGAACATCCCCAGGGCTTGGAGTACCGTCAGGCACATTGGGCAGTGCATGGGACAAACTTCCAAGAGCAACCGAAAATTCCCTGCATGCTTGGCAGAGGCATCGGACGCATTCAGCAGTGCTCAGGACAAACTTTCGAGAGCAATTGGAACATCCCTGTGAGCATGCAGAGGTGTTAGGTGCATTTGGCTGTGCATGGCATAAACTTCTTGGGAGTGACTGGAACATCCCCGCAGGCCCGGTAGCAGTGTCGTGTGATTTCGGATTGAAGCCTCTTAGGAATTTGTGGTAGGTGGCTGTTTCTGCCCTGGCTTGGTTTGGACTTCTTTTTCGGCCACTTAGGGTATGTCTCTCTTCAACTATTTAAGAGAATGAATGATAGATGATAGTTTGAGCTTGATATCACCTACCTGGTCATGGATCTCATTCTGGTTCCTCTCCAAAGCAGGATTCTTCCGCGGTTGGTGATTGAGAAATCTTCCCTGGTCTGTTCCTATGGTGTGGGTGAATGCTGCCTAGATGTCATGGTAACCTTGATGCCTTGCCATTGACTGGTGTCTGTGCTGCTCTCTCAATGAGAGCACGAATTTGTTGGGGTCCCGATTTTTTTCCCCAATTTTTCTACACCAGGGGTTAGCATGCCTACTGGAATCCTTCCTAACTTATTGTCCCATTTGACCCTTGAGTTCTTTTCTTATATTTATGTCCCCTAAGCTGTCCTTCGGGTTAACTAATATATATAAGGATATGTTGGATAGGCAAGACAACTCTTAAACCTATCACAACTTGCCTTGGTTGAAGAAGACAACTCTTAACTTCAACCTTAGCTCTTAAGCAAGGAAGACAACTCTTAACCTTGACTTAAGCCCAAGTTATCTCAAGACAACTCTTAAAAGATAACCGAAAACATAAACAAGAATGTAAGCAAGAATGCTAACCTTGATTCTTGATTATTGAATGAGAAAATAACAAAATTCGGAGCATATGTCCTCCTCACAAATAATGGGCTGTATTTATAGTCCTAAGACAGCCTTATCCTAATTTAACTAGTACTTAGGTTCCTTATCCACTTAGGATATGTTTTCCTAAGTCAACAAGCTTTTCTAAGTCAAATAAAACATTATCAAGATAGACCTTATCCCATTGTTTCCTAATCCTACTAGGATTCTTGGTCTTTCTTGAATTCCTACTAAGACTAGATTTCCTACTTTGACTAAGTCCTTCTATCTTTATCTTATCTTTTTTCCTACAGCTGCTGACTTCTTCTTTGTCGTTTCCTTCTTGGATTAGACTTCTGCTGTGGCGTCCTTCCTCTCCAAGACTTCTCTTTGGCGTGGTCATCTTGCTGAAGTAAACCTTTCAAGACGTCCTGCTGCTGCTGGAGTTCTTCACGCCGTCACTCTCCTTCTCCTGCTTGGATTGCTTCCTGCGTGTCCTGCCAATGCTGGTCTTCTTCTTGGCTTGGATTTCTGCAATCACTTAGGACTGAGTCAGAACCTGGCCGTGCTTCACTGCTTGCTGCGTGCAGGCTTGTTGCGCACACACTCTGGCCTGTTGCTGTCTCTCTTGCTGCCTGGCGCCTTGCGCGCATTCGCTCATGCTCCCTTTGCCTCCTAAGGTCCTCACCGGCAGTGTGCGGATCGAACTTCCGGGAGTGACCAGAACATCCCCGCGGGCGCAGCAGAGGCTTCGGGCACATTGGGCAGCATGCGAGACAAACTAAGGAGACTGACCTGAACATCCCCACGGCACAGTAGCGGCATTGGACACGTTTGGCAGTGCGCAGCACGAGCTTCCGAGAGCAACCAGAGCATCCCCGCGGGCACGGCAGAGGCTTCGGGTGCATTGGGCAGCATATGGGACGAACTTCCGGGAGCGACCGAAGCATCCCCATGGGCACAGCAGAGGCTTTTGGGTGTGTTGGGCAGTGCATGGGACAAACTTCCGGGAGTGACCGAAGCATCCCCATGGGCACAGCAGAGGCTTCGGGTGTGTTGGGCAACACATGGGACAAACTTCGGGAGCCACCGGAACATCCCTGCAGGGCATGGCAGAGGCTTCGAGCACGTTGGGCATTGCACGCACAAACATCCTGGGAACAACCGAAACATCCCCGAGGGCATGGTAAAGGCGATCAGGCACATTTGGCAGTGCACTGGACAAACTTCCGGGAGCTACTGGAAAATCCCCACAGATGCAGCAGAGGCTTCGGCTGCATTAAGCAGTATGTGGGAGGAACTTCCAGGAGTAACCCAAACAGCCCCGCAGGCACGGTAGAGGCATCGGCACATTTGGCAGTACACTGGACAAACTTCCGGAGTTACCAGAACATCCCCATGGGCGCAACAGCAGCTTCGGCTGCATTTTGTAGTGCACAGGAAAAACTTCCAGGAGCAATCAGAACATCTCCGTGGGCATGGCAGATGCTTTGAGCGCATTTGGCAGTGCGTGGGATAAACTTCCGGGAGCGACCAGAACATCCCCGTGGGTGCGGCAGCGGAGTCGGGCACGTTCAGCAGTGAGCGGGACGAACTTCCAGGAGTGACTCGAACATCCCCGAGGGTGCAGCGGCAGTGTCATTCATGTTAGGCAGTACACGGGACGAACTTCCAGGAGCCACCGGAACATCGCTGTGGGCATGGCAGCAGCATTGGACACATTCGGAAGTGTGCGGGACGAACTTCCGGAGCGACCAGAACATCCGCGTGGCACAACAGAGGCTTCGTTGGCAGTGCAGGGACGAACTTCCGTGAGTGACGGAACATGCCTGCGGCGTGGCTGAGGCATTGGGTGCTTTTGGCAGTGCGAGGGACAAACTTCCGGGAACAACCAGAACATTCCCGTGGGCATGGCAAAGGCTTCGGGTGGGTTTGACAGTGCCGGGAGTGACCAGAACATGCCCCCAGGTGCGGCTGAGCATCGGACACATTCAGCAGTGTGTGGGATGAACTTCCGGGAGCGACCAGAACATCCGCGTGGCACAACAGAGGCTTCAGGGGTGGGGGGTTTGGCAGTGCATGGGACGAACTTCTGTGAGTGACCAGAACATGCCTGCAGGCACGGCTGAGGCATTGGGCGCTTTCGGCAGTGCAACGGACAAACTTTCAGGAACAACTAGAACATTCCCGTGGGCATGGCAAAGGCTTCGGGCAGGGTTTGACAGTGCCGGGAGTGACTAGAACATGCCCTGCAGGTGCGGCTGAGGCATCGGACATGTTCAGCAGTGTGTGGGATGAACTTCCGGGAGTGACCGGAACATCCCAGCTGGTGCGGCAGAGGCATCGCCGCATTGGTCAGTGGACAGGATGAACTTCCAAGAGTGACCGAAACAACCCTGCCAGCATGGCAGAGGCGTCGGGCTCATTCATGAGTGTGCAGGACGAACATCCGGGAGCGACTGGAATATCCTGACGGGTGCAGCAGCGGCGTCGGGATGAACTACTGGGAGCGACCGGAACATCCCTGCAGGCATGGCAGAGGTGTCGGGCCCATTCAGCACTACACGGGACAATCTTCTGGGAGTCACCTGAACATCCCCACGGGTGCAGCAGCAGAGGCTTCGGGCACATTGAACAATGCACAGGACTACTTCCGGGAGTGACCGGAACATCGCGGTGGGCACGGCAGAGGCGTTGGGCTTACTCGTGTTGAGAACCTAAGTATGAAGGAAAGACAATGGGCAGAAAATGGGGCGACAAAGGAGAGCATGGGCCAGAAAAGTGTGCATAACAAGAGTGGCAATAAAAAGTATGCAGCCCAGCAGTGAAGCC
>BNST01000913.1:0-47039 GCA_019650275.1 Xylocarpus granatum | reverse complement strand
TCTCAGTCACTGAGATGCAGGAGGGAAAACCAAGGAAGAGAGTTGAGGAGTGGGGAGGGGTTTTTGTTTGGTACAGATACGTCACTCCACCACATAGAGATTTTTTGGTCACCCGCCTTTATATACTCTAGCCGGAGGCGCACGCCTGGATCAGACGCTAACTTATTCGCCTGATGTCTTATAGACCGTCATATAACATTGTTTTTTTCTGCCGAGCGCACAGACCCACCTTGCCCCCAAAATTCGAGTTCAATATTGTAAATTAAATTAACATTCTAAATTTGTAATTTCACTACTCACTAATACACCCAGACTACCACAAATTACTAGCCACGTCAACAAAATTTACCGCGAAACACCCAAATTACCCCTTAAAAGCTTCTCCTGCAAGGCTTCTCCCTCGAGGCTTTCCCCGCACGCCTCGCTCCCAAAATTTTAAGCTGGTTTTATGTGAATTTCGAAATACGATAGTTCTACAAACGTAATTTCATTCTCGCAAAAAAATCGCGATCCAATAAAACAAAGCCATGTCACCATGATTCAACCAAAATGCCTAAAATACCCCTTATCCAAAAGTTTAAAGCCGTACTTCTCTCCCTCTCAACTTTCTCTATAAAACCCAAGCGTCCTCGCCTCCGTTAACAATACATGCATTAACTCTTAAATACATATTCGGAGCTCTTACTTCACCAAAATGCCATCGATTCCCGAGGAGCCACTTCTAGCTCCGAACCCGGACAGGTTCTGCATGTTCCCGATTCAGTACCCGCAAATCTGGGAGATGTACAAGAAAGCCGAGGCGTCTTTTTGGACCGCCGAGGAAGTCGATTTGTCGCGGGATCTTCGCCACTGGGAAACCCTGACCTCCGGCGAGAAGCACTTCATCACGTACGTCCTCGCCTTCTTTGCGGCCTCCGACGGCATCGTCCTCGAAAACCTTGCCGGAAGGTTTATGAAAGAGGTCCAGATCTCGGAGGCACGTGCATTCTACGGATTCCAAATTGCAATCGAAAACATCCACTCCGAAATGTACTCTCTCCTCCTCGAAACCTACATCAAAGACTCGGAAGAAAAGTGTCGTCTGTTCCACGCCATCGAAACGGTGCCCTGCGTGGCCAAAAAAGCGGAGTGGGCTCTCAAATGGATCGACGGCTCGGAGGCTTTCGCGGAGAGACTAATCGCGTTCGCTTGCGTGGAAGGAATATTCTTCTCGGGAAGTTTCTGTGCGATATTTTGGCTAAAAAAGCGCGGTTTGATGCCGGGACTAACATTCTCAAACGAATTGATCTCGCGAGATGAGGGACTGCACTGCGATTTCGCGTGCTTGTTGTACAGCCTGATGAGAACAAAGCTTAGCGAGGATTGCGTGAAGGGTATAGTGAAGGAAGCGGTGGAGATAGAGAGGGAGTTCGTGTGCGATGCGCTGCCGTGTGCGTTGGTGGGGATGAACGGGGCGTTGATGAGACAATACATAGAGTTTGTTGCCGATAGATTATTGGGTGCCCTCGGGTGCGGGAAGGTGTACGGTGTAGAGAATCCGTTTGATTGGATGGAGCTGATTTCGCTTCAAGGGAAGACGAATTTCTTTGAGAAGAGAGTCGGGGATTATCAGAAGGCTTCCGTTATGTCAAGTCTTAACGGTAACGGTGGGATCCACGTGTTTAAAATGGATGAAGATTTTTAGATGTACCGTCTATTTTATTTCATTTTATTATTATATTAACGTGTTTTAATTACTTTATTAGCATTTGTATTATCGTCTTCTCCATTAGGGTGAAATCAACATGGCTTCCATACCAAGATCAAAACTAAGCAAGAATTAACAACTTAAATACAAAGCATTCGGCATTAACATCGAAAATCTTTGACTAAAACAAAGGTATCACTGTGTGTTTCTTGGACATTCCAAGGAAATGAAGAAGTGGTGGGGGGTACAGCCACAAAGATATGCAGGGCCTAAACTCTGCTTAGCGGTCGTCTGGCAGTGTCTTGATGATATCAGAATCACCTGCAGGATGGGGTGGGCAGAGCACAGAGCTGTTAATTTCTCGGGCACAATGAGATATTCGATAGAACTGTAGATGATAGGGTTGAATGAGATTTGCAGATGATACCTGGATCAACAATGCTCAAGCAAGACACACGGAAATACTTGCCACAAGCAGTTCCCAAGTCGACATTGTCTGCAAAATTGCACAAAATCAACAAGAAATACTAACCTACATTGCTGATAAGTGGGATATCGAAGGTCAACCATATGCAGATAAGATAATAATTCCTCACTCGCAGAAGCAGTAGAAGACACCATCATATTCTTGAAGATTGCCAATGCCAATTCTACTTGTTTACAGAGACAGTGAAACTTAATTTACATGAGTCCATACACTTAACTTTTACATCAAATATTGGACCATTATGGATACAACTACCATGGAACAAGTCTAGAAAACTAATAAAGAAAATAAAAATTGTAATAAATGTCATGTCATTATGGAATACCTGAACAAAAGTTCATTCCAAAACGAGAAATTTCTCATTCCCAAAAACACCAAGAGCGAAATTTTGACATTTCCATAAAAATCTCAAGCAACAAATGCCCATTGGAAGTCATTGTAATAACTAAATCTACAAATGTTCACAATATTACAAGTCACACGAAAATCTTCGTTGATTTTTAGCCATAGAGCTGATATTCAAAGCAATTTTTTCCTTTTCCAAAATAAATGCAAGAACATCCAAAATTTCACAAGACCAAATTCAAGATACAGAGATAACACAATTTAACCAAAAACTACCCAGAAATTAAAGCAGCGCTTACTTCCATTATAGTGGTGGACACCAACTTTTGCAAGCATAGCGTAGTACTCAATTTCAGATTTCCTCAGTGGAGGACAATTGTTGGACAAAATAATCAATTTTCCTATCAAAAAATCAACAACCCACAAAATTCCCAAGTCAAAATCGATTCTTTGAAATTAAAAAAAACAAAAAAAAACAAATCACCAATTCCAAAATTATATATGTAAACCACCACACACACACACACACACACAAAACTAACCCTTGGAGCTTCTGAGAGAGCGAAGAACAGTTTTGTAACCCAACGTGTATTTCCCGCTCTTCATCACGAGAGCTAGCCTGTTGTTAATGCTCTCATGCGTCTTCTTCTACAAAAGACAAAACCCAGAAAAAAATTAAAATAATCGATTAAAAAATCATCAGCTGAGATGGAAAAAGACGAGAATGATAACAGGAACGTACTGTTTTCTTGCCGGCAGCCATTTTCGCTTGTTTGGTTTCCTGGAAATTCAGAGAGAAAGTTAGTGGAAATCCAGAAACACAAATGGGTTATAGAGTTGTTTTCTTTGTAAATAAATGCAGAGAAAGAAAAGAAAACTCCAGCTTACGCTGATATGGAGATTCCTGAGCGATGGGAAAATAAAACCCTAAAATCGGAAATGCAGACATATTTATATCTTATAGCTCTTATAGGGTTTCTTTGTTTTTCGTTCTGCTTAACGAGGTTCTTTTTGTAAATAATCTTACTTTTGGGTCTTCTTAATTATGTCAAACATAAAAAATGTATAGACGATATTACCCTCGCTCCCATTTTTAGTACTCTCCGCGCAGATTTTGTCTACAGATTCCTTCCTATATTCTTCTAACGAAGGGATCAAAATCTAAGAAGAAATTAACAAGACGCACGTGCGAGTCACGTGTACAATTTTCTTCTAACAAAAATAGTAATTATAATGGCACAATTTAAAAAAAATAAAATTTTTAATTTTTCCATTAAATTATATATATTAATTTAATATTTAAAAATAATATAATAAATTATATAAAATTAAAACAACTTCCAATCATTTTTCCGTATTTATATACGTAATTGTAACTCCATACAATTTTCCTGGGAAACATTTTCTACTTTGTTCCCATGGCTGGGGGATAAATTGGCATTTGGTTTTACCATTATTTCCATGGAGTTCACTGTTAGCTTTCTATTTAAATGACTTGGGAAACAAAATTGAATTACATTAAGCAGACCAAAGAAAAGGCACCAAACAGCTCTGAGGAAACTAAACCTTATGCACCATTATCTTAGGAGATTTCAATTCCAGTACAGAAACAAACCTAGTACACTGCTCTGGTTACCATCAAATTTGTAGAAATCAATGACACCGAACTTGCTCATGCCAAAACATCAAATCCAAAAGTTTGATTCTAATAATATGAAGTTCATAAAAGTTTTGAAATTCTGGTTCAACATGAAAAACAGGCTGCCACTAAATGCAAATCGGTCTCAAATTTTTCAAGGGTTCTAACATTAAATGAAACATTAACCTCGTCCCAAATCAGCGATCAGAAAACTAAAATCCGTTATCCAACTAAATCTCCCTCTGCCCGGATGGAATGATTGCCTCGTACAAGAAACACCTGCAGACCTGCAAACACGCAATTTTATGTGATACTATTCTTACCATTATCGTAGCATTGCAGAGCAGCCCGGGATAGGATTGATTGTATATAGCCCAATCCCTACTGCCGGACATGTTTACTTCGTGATTGAAGTTTTGCAGCAACTTGTTCTTCTGTCAAAGGCAAGTAGTAGATCCGAGGAGTTGCCTTAGTTTTCCGAAATAGATCATCCAGTGTCACAATGGGTGGGTCCAGTTTCTCGGGAAGTGGGGCAGGGGGTGGAAGAGTGAACCGTTCTCTAGCCAGGGCTGGGCTTGATAGGGGTGGTGGAGGAGGAAGAGCAGGCAGGGGTGGAAGCTGCTGCTGTCTTGGAGTGGGTTGACGTGGTGAAGGCTGGGGCTGCGAGGCAGGTGGCACTGAAGGAGCAGAAGAACCCGTACTGACAGGCGTGGCAGGTGCCCGAGGAGGAGCCTCCGTTCTCATTTTCACTTCCTGAGGATCAACAAACTCGGCAACTAGGGGGCGTCCACCATTATTTGGTGGCCATTGAATGTTGTACAAGGCATTGCGTGTCTCTATCGCTTCCTCAACAGACGAATACTGCATCATAAAAGTTAGAAAGCAATTGATTAGATTGTCCAAACATGAGAACCTTTTACAGAAGGTACAATTAAAGAATCCTAATGTGAAAATTGGAAATCTTACAGTAACATAGCAATGAGTTTTGATATGGTCCATCCAGAAACTTGTAAAAGTTCCGGTTTTGCCTAGAAGCTCTTGCACAGCTTTCAGGGTAAAAGGACGCACAAAATGATCAATCCTAAGGGAATTGCTTGGAGGCTTTGGTGATGGTGGAACTGCCAAACAATGAATGAAACAGAAACCGTTAAAAGTCAAAAGCTGGAATACCATATATTCTATTTAGAGAGGGGTAACTCACCAGCACGGTCCTTTGGTGCTTCCTCGCTGACTGCAGAATCAGATCTCGAGAAGCTATGTTTCCAAGGAGATTGAATCACATCCCTTGGTGTAGAGCTTTGCTGCTCTGGAAGTTTGAGGCTTTCAGAATTCCATCTCCGTTGCCTCTTCGAAGGCTCATTGCTTCCTACTGCTTGTTGATCTACAAAGTAATTTATCAGACACAGATAAAGACACAGAAGAAAACAGAATTTTATGCATAAGAAAACATATAGAACAAATTAATTTTCAGTCTCATTCCACAGATAAGCAAATAAGAATTGAGAAATTCAACATAGATAGCAGAGTAATATTTCTGTCTTATCCAAATTTAGGACACACTGATGTGACTGAGAAGATTGAAAAGAAGGTCAGAGAAATTTTCCAGGCACACAAGTTCCATGAAAGAAAAAATTCAATTCGCTATAATTTCCATCCTACAATGATGGCAAAGAAAAGCAAATCAAAATAATGGAGAAACAAATCCACAGAAAAGGGTAATAAATTCATAGAACATAATCACACCCTGAAAGCAAAACTTACCATTATTTTTCCTTTTCTCAGCAGGTGCAACCAAGTGATTTCTATTCTCAACACGGACCTGTTTCTTTTCTGCAGATAAACCATCTCCCACAACATCCACAGGACTTTCCTCCTTCACAACAGATGCCTCATTTTTCTCAGGCCCATCCCTCACTTCATCAGAACTATCTTTGGAATCAATTTGTTTACTCTCCAGAACATCTTCCTCCATTGAATCATCACCAGAGCTTCTGTCCAAACTCAACTTTTCTGAATACCTCATATCTGCACTATCAATTTTCTTGGCCATTTCTGCATTTGTAGCATCATTGTCATCTTTCTCTTCAACAGGTGTTGTCTTCTGAAGTGGCTCTTCCACATCCATTGGATGTGATTTGCCACCAACTGGGAGAACATTGCTAGATGGTGGTTCCAACATATCCGATTTATTAATATCTAGTTCTAATTTGACATTATCAGCAATTATATTATCCTTTAGTTCAATCTTTTCATTAATTGAGACAGAATCAGTAGAAATAGAATCAGATTTTACTTGAGACCCTAAATTAGGGCTGACCTCAGATACCTGATTATCTGGCGCAGAAGCATCTCTGTGCGGAGTCTTTTGACCCTCATTCTCCAGCTGGGGCTTTGAATCCTCAATCTCCAGCTGAATATTTGATTTTACATTTTCCCCCTCTGTTCCAGAGTTCTGCAACTCCTGGCCACTCAATGCTACTTCCACAATTGCACTCTCAGTAACTATGTTGCCGGACTCCACAGTAGTTGCTTCAGAACCCCACTCCTCATCCACTCCAGTGAGACCAGTACCACCCATCGTGTCCCCTTCTTGAACTTTCCCATGACCCAAGGCAGCAATATTTGCACTGTTATCAATTGCTATTTCCCTTTCTTGATGTTCCTCTTGACCTATGGCAGCCGCACTACTGTTAATGTCAAGCTGCACCACAACATCATTCACTCTCTCATTTCTTTTAGTGCCAACATGCAAATCAACTTCCACTGTTTCAGAACCAGATGGCACCTTCTCTTCATCCTTCACTTCAATTACTGGTTGGCTACTGATATTATCAACTTTTTCTGCTTCCTTCCGAGCATTTTCTGCTTCCTTCATAGCATTTTCCCTCTCAATGCGAATGGCTTGATCCAAAAGTTTTATCAAATCATCCTTCTTACCACTGGATTTCAACTTCCGCCTTTTTAGCTCTTCTTTTAACTCAGTAACCTTCCACTGATCAATAGGTCGATTGTCAAGAACAGGATACGGAGACATCTTTTCCAAATAAAACTTTCACAACCCCTAGTAAACAAAATATTTAATATGCAATCAGCCAGTTGGAGAAAAGCTCATGCAACAACAGATATACATTAAAGAGAATGCCATTGAAAATTGATGCACATGTACATATATAAGAAGCTTTTTTAATTAATTAAAAAAAGAAAAAACTTATTGAGGGAATATTACTCCCGAGGAATAGAACATATTTTCTGGATTCTATAATCGTTTTTCTCTTCAAGCTTACTAAAATGGACATGACGAATCATGTATAACAACACAACAAAGAAAACAGAGACTAGAACATATAATTTCTCAGCAAAGCTACAAAAAAATTAAAAAATAAATCCCGGGCCAACAAAACCCTAATAGTAATTTCATCTCTAATATTCAATTATTCAACAAAATTACACAATGAAAATTCTTAAAAAGAACAGAAAAAACTCTAAAATTTAACAAAGATGGGGAAAAACAAAACCCTAGTTCACAATGCAAACAAATAAAAATGATTTTAAAAAAAAATCAAACCCATTAATGCAGAGACGGACAGATAACTCACAGAGATGTAATTCTTGCTTGGTGGCCTGAAACGACAGAAGACAGAAGAATATGTGAAACCCTAATTTTTACAACACAAAACCAACCATTAAAGAACACAAGATGAACAAGCAAAGCATCAACAAAACCAAACCGAACCCAGATACAGGAAACTATCAAGAGTTGCGAAAGCAAACAACCCCTCAATTATACTTGGTGCCGTTTTATATTTTCCTGAAAACAAAGGAAAAAAAGTGTCGAAAACACAGAAAACAAAGAGAAACAAAGGAGAGTTAATAAACGAAAAGATTTAGAGAAACCGAAAAGGAAAATGGATTTATGTTAATATTTTATTTCAAAATTTGATTTTTGGAGGAATTTTTGGTTTCTTGAGCTGCGTTTTAAGACATCGAAGGAGAGGATATGAGGCGAGAAGAAAGACAGAACGCAGTATAAGAAATTTAAAGATTTTTTTAATGAATTCCTAAAATGCCCTTACCAGTACTTGTGGTCAATTCCGACGAAACGTTTCGCTCTTCGGAAGTTTCTCGAAGAAACGTTTTTGTATTATAAAAAAAAATTATTGAATTAGAGTTTCACTTTGTCTTAACTTCAGCATGTTATCCAGAGGCTTTTACCACTATTTCCATAATGTAATTAAAATGAAAACAAATTACTGTAATTTATTATAGTAATTAAAATAATCCTTTAAACCTTTCAATATTCCCTTAAAGTTTACTAACATAAGATAATATTACCATTTAACTAATTACAAATTATAATTTATTACCAACATGTTATCTTCAATTTTTACAAATGTTTATGTTGTATCATTCACCATTTTAGCATGGATTTCAGTATCAATACCAACTCCTTGTACAAATAATAAACTAGGAATGCATTACTAACTTTCTAATAAAAGCTATATGCTATGTAACCTCTATCATTATTTGAAATAGAGAAAAAGAATTGTAATTGATAGACAGAAACTCTTGGTTTACTGCTTGTGAATACAACTACATGTTAAGAGCAAAACACATGTACATGCCTCAGAGAAAGCTGTCTTTCCTGGAATTTTTTTGAGGAGTTCTTGTATGTCACTCCATTGCCATGTCATTGTGTGTGTGTGTGTTTTCCTACTCACTTTCTTCGTCAGTTTCCTCGCCACTTTTCCGGTTGGTTCAAATGATTCATATTATTTTCGAGTGGGGGAAGCCCATCTTCGGAGTCATTTGAAGAGTCTTCATCTTCATTGGCTTGGGGTCCGGTTACGCATGCTTTTGGACTCCAAACAAAGTGAAGTGAAAGCCAAGCTGATAAGCTAAAGGTTTGGCTCAAGCTAAAGCCATGTAAGCTCAAAGTCGTTAAGCTGTCGGTCGTCCTGTCGGTACACAGAGGTTAGCCTGTACACAGAGGTCAAAATTGGGGGAACTGCACTTCTAACATGTGCAGCAAAGGTTAATCATCAGAGAATAGTGGAAGATCTTAATCAATCAAATTGCTGTACTACTCTTATGCAGTCACTTGTTGCAATGCTTAGTGTTGCTGAGGCTTCTCTTCATGGGGATGATGATGAAGAGGCCATTAGCATTCACAGGCATACTTCAGAGGAAGCCCGAAATGAGGAATCTGAGACAAGCACAGCAATTATTTTTGGTGCCAACTTAGCCATTTGGCTGCTTTCTATCCTTGCGTGTCATGATAAAAAATGTAGAACTGTGATAATGGAGGCTGGAGCAGTGGAAGTTCTCACTGACAGAATTTCAGATAGTTTTTCACAATACCCTCAGGTATTCTGCTTTCTTGTTGCATATTGATTATCTCTAGTGAATCAGAGAGAAAGAAAATGATTTATACATGCATTGTTGGGGTTATTCTGCTATGTGATTGTGAAGTTACTAAACTGTGTTTTGCACCAATGTGGTAATTTGTGCAGATTGATTATAAAGAAGATAGCAGCATCTGGATTTGTGCTTTACTGCTTGCAATTTTGTTCCAAGATAGAGATATTATACGAGGACATGCAACAATGAAAGCTATTCCTATTCTTGCAAATTTTGCTGAAGTCAGAGGAGTCAGCAAATAGATATATTGCTGCTCAAGCAATTACCAGCCTTGTCTGCAATGGCAGCAGGGGAACTCTTCTGTCTGTTGCAAATTCTGGTGCAGCAGGTGGCCTTATCTCCTTACTTGGCTGTGCTGATGCTGACATACAAGACCTTCTGCACTTGTCAGAAGAGTTTGCTTTGGTGCGGTATCCAGATCAAGTTGCCCTCGAGAGGTTGTTTAGAGTTGAAGACATTAGAGCTGGTGCTACCTCTTGGAAAGCAATACCCGCACTTGTTGATCTACTCAAACCAATTCCAGATCGTCCTGGAGCACCATTTCCAGCACTTGGTCTTTTGACTCAGCTTGCCAAAGATTTTCCTTCAAATAAGATTGTAATGGTTGAAGCTGGGGCCCTGGAATCACTCACCAAATATCTTTCACTAGGCCCACAAGCTGCCACTGAGCTGTTAGGCATCTTATTCAGTACTGCTGAAATTAGAGACATGAGTCAGCATTTGGTGCTGTCAGTCAACTTGTTGCAGTTTTGCGTCTAGGTGGAAGAGCAGCAAGATATAGTGCTGCTAAAGCTTTAGAAAGTCTGTTTTCTGCTGATCATATTAGGAATGCAGAAACTGCACGGCAAGCTATTCAACCCTTGGTGGAGACTCTCAACTCTGGTTTGGAGAGAGAGCAGCATGCTGCTATTGCCGCATTGGTTAGATTATTGAGTGAAAACCCATCAAGAACCCTTGCAGTTGCAGATGTTGAAATGAATGCAGTAGATGTCCTTTGCAGGATCCTTTTGTCAAATTGTTCAGTGGAACTAAGGGGAGATACTGCTGAGTTGTGTAGTGTTCTTTTTGGAAATACAAGAATCAGGTCCACGATGGCTGCAGTGCGATGTGTTGAGCCTCTTGTCTCTCTCCTTGTACCGAGTTCAGTCCTGCTCAGCATTCGGTTGTCCATGCGCTAGACAAACTTGTTGATGGTGAGCAACTTGCAGAACTAGTTGCTGCACATGATGCAGTCATTCCTCTTGTTGGACTTCTCTATGGCAGGAATTACATGCTTCACAAGGCTGTTTCTAGAGCTCTTGTGAAGTTAGGAAAGGATAGGCCAGCTTGTAAATTGGAAATGGTAAAAGCTGGTGTGATTGAAAGCATACTTGATATTCTCCACAAAGCATCAGATTTTCTATGTGCTGCATTTGCAGAATTGCTCCGAATATTGACCAATAATGCAGGCATTGCTAAGGGGCCATCTGCTGCAAAAGTGGTTGAGCCCCTTTTTCTATTACTTACAAGGCCAGACTTTGGGCCTGATGGACAGCGTAGTGCATTGCAGGTTCTTGTTAAGATTCTGGAACATCCACAATGTCGGGCTGACTATACACTGACCTCTCACCAAGCTGTCGAGCCTCTGATCCCATTGCTTGATTCACCGGCTCCAGCAGTGCAGCAGTTGGCAGCTGAGCTTATGTCACATCTGTTGTTGGAAGAACATCTTCAGAAGGGTCCTGTGACACAGCAAGTAATCGGTCCTCTCATTCGGGTTCTTGGTTCTGGCATACACATACTGCAGCAAAGAGCTGTAAAAGCTGTAGTAAGTATTGCGCTAACATGGCCAAATGAAATCGCAAAAGAGGGCGGTGTCAATGACCTGTCCAAAATAATATTGCAAGTTGATCCATCACTTCCTCATGCATTGTGGGAATCTGCTGCTTCTGTTTTAGCCAGTATTCTGCAATTTAGTTCTGAATTCTATTTGGAAGTACCTGTTGCTGTGTTAGTAAGGCTACTCCATTCTGGTTCAGAAGGCACAGTGATTGGTTCATTAAATGCTCTGTTAGTATCAGAAAGTGATGATGGAACCAGTGCAGAAGCAATGGCTGAAAGTGGTGCCATCGCAGCTCTACTGGAGCTTCTCAGATCTCACCAATGCGAGGAAACAGCTGCAAGACTGTTAGAGGTGTTGCTCAACAATGTGAAGATCAGAGAATCAAAAGCAACAAAATCTGCAATGCCACTATCCCAATACCTCTTGGATCTGCAAACTCAAGCTCAGCAAGCACGGTTGTTGGCAACATTGGCTCTTGGTGATCTATTTCAGAATGAGGGCCTCACTCGAAGTGCTGATGCAGTTTCAGCTTGTCGTGCACTAGTCAATGTTCTCGAAGAGCAACCTACAGAAGAAATGAAAGTGGTAGCTATATGTGCTCTGCAAAACCTTGTAATGTACAGCAGATCAAATAAGAGAGCAGTTGCCGAGGCTGGTGGTGTGCAGGTTGTGCTGGTTTTGATTGGTTCAAGTAATCCTGATACATCTGTTCAGGCTGCAATGTTACTCTTTTCTAATCATACTCCTGTCATACCATTCAGGAGTATGATTCTAGCGAAAGTGTTAGAGCTATTACTGGTAAGATGTCTCACTTCACTTAATTTTTTGAATATCAACAGTTCATACATATTGTTTTTCTTGATTTATGAAATTTTATTTTGTTTTGTGTACTGTTTACATTGAGAACATGTTATTTCAGCATTTTGTTCACGGTCTTAATGATTGCAATGTTTTAATTTTTTATTTTTGTTTTCATTTTGTTTTTTTATGGCCATACATCATCATATTTCACAGGTGCTTGTTTAATAATATCTAACTTGTGACATTTGGGTTATGATTTGGAGCTAGCTAGCTAGTTCATCAGAGCTTTGAAATTAATTTGTTGATAAAATTTCATTCACAACAGCGTTGCAATTGGTTTTTTAGATTACTTTGCCATACAATAATATACTCATCCTTGCTGACGAATGCAGCTGCTATTGAAAAGGAATTATGGGCCACTGGCACTGTGAACGAGGAGTATCTAAAAGCTCTAAATGCATTGTTTAGCAACTTCCCACGTTTGAGAGCCATGGAACCTGCGACCTTTAGCATACCCCTCTTGGTTACAGCTCTTAAGATGGGTTCTAAGGCAACTCAAGAAGCTGCCTTGGATGCACATTTTCTCTTCAGACAAGCTTGGTCTGCATGCCCGGCTGAAGTTTCGAGAGCTCAGTCAGTTGCAGCTGCAGATGCAATCCCCTTGCTGCAATACTTAATCCAGTCTGGTCCACCCCGATTCCAGGAGAAGGCTGAATTCGTGCTGCAGTGTTTGCCGGGGACATTTGTTTTCATAATTAAGCGGGGTAACAATATGAAGCAGTCAGTTGGGAACCCAAGTGTCTACTGCAAGCTTACACTTGGTAACACCCCGCCTAGGCAAACCAAGGTATGAAGCTTTTGTTTCTGAAACTAATACAAAAATTTATGTCATTCATGTGCGAGCATGTATATCATACTCTGCTCTTGTTTTTGGGTCTGTATGGTTTGTGACAAATGAACATTTTTCGTAAACTTGTCAGGTTGTGTCAACTGGTCCTAATCCCGAGTGGGAAGAGAGCTTTGCTTGGACATATGAGAGTCCTCCAAAAGGTCAAAAGCTACACATTTCTTGCAAGAACAATAGCAAAACGGGCAAGGTAGAAAGAAACACAAAATTCAAGATTTTTATTTTTACTTCCAACTTGCTAACTAAGCCCCCCTCCTGATTTCCCAGCAGAGTTCTTTAGGAAAAGTAACCATCCAAATTGACCGTGTGGTAATGCTCCGAGCGCTTGCCGGAGAATACACATTGTTGCCAGAAAGCAAAAGCGGACCCTCCCGGCATCTGGAAATCGAATTCCAGTGGTCTAATAAGTAACTACCATTACACAAGTAAACCATCATTGGCAGCAAACTGAAATTCTAGGTACAAAAACATGTTCCAGAAGAGAAATTTTTTCATTCTTTCGAATCCATCTTTCGATTATATATCAGTGTGTATAGTTTTGCCAAGAGAATTTTCAATTTTTTTAATCCCTCTTGTTTACAGCCTTCAAAATAGTGAAATTGTATTCTTTTGTAACCAGAGTTTTCATCATACATTTCTCAAACAAAAGAGATTGAGGTTTCCTTGTAATAATTTGTATTGAATATAATAATGCATAAATTAAAATTATTATAAAACATTTGAGACATGCAATAAAATATATATGTAACATTATAATATTAAATAAATAAATAAATAAAATTTATTTAAGAGTTTATGAAATATAACATTATGGAGATTTAAATTTTAATAAAGTATTTGAAATATTAATCGAAATTTCAAAAATAATTTTTATTGTAATAAAATATTATCAACATTACAAAAAATTAATTGTTAAAAAATTATTTTTAATATATATAACTTTAGTAAGCACATCCAATATTATGTCTGAAGAGGAACATAGAACACACTCATGATTATGACATCTGTGTGTCTATCTGTCAGAAGCGTCAAATTGTCACAACGGAAAATCAGGAGATCTTGCAGGGTGGTAATATGATGAATCAATCCACTTTGAGAGACAAACCGTTTGTCTAATCCGATTTAAAAGTTAAACAAAGAAGGCTCCTAAGGCCTTGCCATTGACATTGCTTGTCATCTTCATTGTCACTGAGAAAATCAAGTCGGTCGCCGCAATCTTCAATTGTCAATTCCTCGAGAGATGATAGATATGGGCTTCCTGTAATATCCCATTTCCACAAGAGAACTGACTCTTTGCAGCAACTCCGAAAGAGATTCTAAATCATCGATAGAACCGAGAATGAGAGACCTTAAGTTGGAGAGAGCAGTCCGGGCAGAATAATGGGCTGATACTGCATCTGCATCTGCACTGGTGCTTGTCTTCATCTTCATCATCATTGTCTGTTGAAGCGGCTTCCTGCCGGAACGATCACAATTGAGTTTTTCCAAAGTTGGATACAACGGCATGCAAGTCAACGAAGGTGGAGAAGGTAATTGATCCAACGGAGTAATGCTTCGAAAGTTTCTAATTGAGAAGGAAGACATGCAACCAGAAAACATCACACTCCCGAGACTGCCAAATAATGTTAGTTGTTTCAGCTTTGGATGTGGTTTTAGGCCTTCTACCATCCTTTCTTCGAAATATGTCTGATAGCTACTCCATTCTACACAAATGGACTTGAGATATTTCTTCTTTTCCGAGTTGACCTCAGCTACATCAACATTTTCCGAGTTGCTTCCCAATACTTTCATTTCTTCTATCCCACTTGCCCCAATCCACATGGCATAGCAGTTAAAGAATCAAAATGATCAATAATAAGATATCGGAGGCTAACCATTTTTCTCATATCTTCTTCTTTTAAATCTTGAAGAAACAATCCTGAGAGTAAATCCATAAAATTATTCATTGCCGACACCTTCTAAACATTGATTCTCTTTTGAAGCACGAAGAAACCCTTGTGCCATCCAAAGCTGAATCAGATTATCCTTCTCTAATAAATTGTCTTTGGGAAACAACGCACAATAAGCAAAGCATTGTTTCAATGACGAGGATAGATGATCATAACTGAGCTTGAGAATTGGCAAGATATCACCTCTTCTTGAGCTATTTTTGACAGTTCATTATGTTTGAAACTCGACCAATCTTCTCCTTTATAATTGCAATGAAGTAAGCGCCCTGAAGTCGTTATGACCAGCGGAATTCTTACAAAATTTTGCTACGATCTCCTTGCCGATTGCCACAAGTCTGGAATCTTTTGGCTCTTTCCCTTGATCAAATGCAATTTTTGAAAACAACGACCAAGGCTTGTCTTCAGATAGGCCTTTCAAGTCATAGATGAACGGAGGCTTGCTCATAATATTGGCCACTCCTTCACTCCGAGTAGTCACCAATATTTTACTTCCTCTACCACCATTCATTAACAGGATCTTTCAAATCACTCCATCTGTTAGGATTCTCATTCCATATATCATCTAGAACCAAGAGATACTTTTTGCCATCCATTTGTTCACGAAGGATTTGCTGCAGTTAGTCCATTTCCGTTTTTCAAATTCATTGCGAGTAATCGATTTTATAATCTTTTCTATGATTGATTTCAGAGCAAAATCATCAGAGACACACACCCACATCCTTTACTGAAGATGGTTGATCCCCTTTTCAACATTATAAACAGATTGAGTGTGGTTTTTCCTATACCGCCAATGCCAACGATAGGAATGACCGAAACATTCTCGGCGGAACCATTGGAGTCTAACAAGAGCTTCACAATTGCAATTTTATCATCATCCCCACCAATAACATTTTCTTCACGTACAAAAGAGTGTGTTGGCTCCCTTTCTGATCTATAATAATAAGGATTCACTCCTTTCCCCACAGTATCATGCTTGAAAATGAGGCATTGCTTATCGTTTTTAATATCATCTATTCTCTCTCTAATAGCCTTAATTTTGTGAGCCGTCTAAAGACCATGTGCAATCTGGTTAGATATGGAGAAAAAGATGCGTACCTCTTTTGTCAATTTATTGCCAGTACTCATCATCATTTCTTTAAGCTGAAGTTGAGTGTAGAAATCATCCAGCAAGTCGTCAGCATCGTAAACAACATCTTTGAGCCTTCGAAGCCAAACTGTGACAAAATGATCCTTCTTCTGGTTGAACCGCTCCTCAGCTTCACGAAGAACACCGTCGATTATGTCAACAGTGTCCTTGAGTTTCAGAATCTCATCTTTAGCACCACAGGCCTGTTGGATTTCTTGGAAAGCTGGGGATGCCAACACTTTCAAAATTCTTCCTACAACGTCAGAGAGAATTCCTTCCGCCATAGTTTCTTTCTTTGTATGCTTAATGAAATTGGTTTCAGCGGACGAATGGAAAGAAAGATTGCAAGATCGTGAAAGAAAATTATCTGTGATGGCTAAATTTATATAAAAATTATCTTCCACAAAGAGTGGCGAAGTAGACAGACACCAATATCGTCCTAAGCATCGATTCGTGCAGAAAAAAAAATCAATTAAGACAAGTAAGGTACAGCATCTATCTTTTTCCCTTCATTAATCCATTAATTTCAAAGCAAAGGAAAGAAAGCAAATTGAGAAAGGTATTAGAATATCATTCCTTTCCTGAAATTTTACCAAATCTTAAAAGCATTTCCTGCAACAAGAAGCATCGAATTATTAATTTTCAGAGGTGTAGAGAAATCATTACTTCAACTTAAGTTATAGAATGTACAGTCTAACCATTTAGAAACTCCAAAGTGGAAACAAAAGAAAGCACAAAATAATTTTGACAAGTAAATAATTAAATATAAAACAAAAACAGAAAGAAAATCTAAGGTTACATGAAACATGCTTTTATTTCCAATCTCTGTTGTATAATTTATCAAATTTTTAAATGAATGATTAAATGTCTATTAGATAGGTGTTATGATTAACATAATACTTCTTTTGCATATATATATATATATTTACTAAAACACAATTTTAATTGTTGCTACTTGTTCGTTTTAAAATTTTAAAATTGATAAGATAAATACAGAACATGATTCCACAAAACGATCTATCATGATTCAGTCTTTTGGAAAGGAGGACTCTAATGGAATCGTCACATCAAACCCTTCTTTCAGTGATTTGTTCTTCAGAAGCTGCAAGAAAAAATTGCAGAGGACTAGTATTCTCTTGTTTTGCAGACACTTACTTCTACATTCAGCAGATCATTTCACAAAAACAAACCAATTACGGAACATATTGACTAATAGATCGCTCACTCTTAAGAAAGAAAAGTGTGCATCTGCAGCAGATAAAAAGAGATATTGAGATTATTTTTCCTGAATGTTTTAAATTTGACATGGCTCTACCCCATGTTTGTTTCGAATAACTGTCTTATATTTTGTTTGCTTTCCTCTTCTGATGGATTAGATGCTGATAGTTTCTGGCTTGCTAATAAATCTGCTGTTAATTTGTAGCAAATCCTGTAGTATCTTCTAGTGAATCTATTCTCTCGTAAAAATCTATGTTAACGATCGAGGAGCTGGTTTGCCTGTATGAATTGTTTTCTTAAACTTGCCATCTTAAATTTTTAGGGCTGCTGAAAGGATTTTGGGGTCTGGGAATCCATCTGAGAGAGCAAATTGTCTAAAGTATTTGCTGACATGGAAAAGCTTGTTAGTTTTGCAGCTATCATCAGCATGATCTGATTCGTTCATAAATTACATTTTGGAATTGAACAATTATATATCTTTTTTCCACCTAATGTTTAAATTAATTCAAGCCCTTCTGGTTTCCAAAATCGCAATGGAAAAAAGAGAGAGATGAAGAAGAAATTCCCACATTAGAAATTAAACACAAGAAGAAAGAGTGCAAGCTGGCTGTGCATGTATATGATGGCAAGATGCTGCTATTTCTAGTGATTGCAAGCTGTTTATTTGTAATGATCTATACGTAACATGTGAATATTGGAACATGAAATCTTGGCTTGATTCTATATCGGTTAGATGCTTTACCTAAAAGTTTAATGTTAGGTTTTTTATCACATGGCACGTGGATCTACCTCAATGCAAACTGTAACTTCCCTAACCATCATGGAATTATAAAGTTGGAACTTGATGTAATATCAGAATCAGATTTGATAGAGATATGTATCAAAATCGCACCAGGCAAAATAGTAAGATGCTACAAAAAAAGAATCAATCAGAGGACGCATACTCGTTGAAGTAACAAGCAGGAACTGGATTATATAATTCTGTATTCACCAATTAACGTCCAATCAATTTTCCAGGAACTGGATTAATAGTCGTTCCACATACACTTGCTCAAGCAGGCTGGTTCGGCATCTTATAGTAATGGCTATTATTACCTGCTACACGGGAATTTTAATCAGACGATGCATGGATTCATTTGCCTCAATAAGAACCTATTCTGATCTGTTCCAACACAGTTTTGGGAAAATTAGCAAAATCATATCGTCCATCTTAATGTATCTTGAGCTCATTTTAGCGCCATCTGGGTTCTTAATTCTAGAAGGAGATAATGTATATAAATTGTTTCCGCATGTTGGCATCAAACTTGCCCAGCTCCAGCTTGAAGGGAAGCAATTTCTCGCGGTGCCTGCTGGGCTCACCGGTTGCCATCTATGTGGTTGAGGGATTTGAGTTGGCTTTCTTATGTATCAGCTGCCGATGTTTTTCCCTCCATCATCATAGTCATTTTAGTCTTCTGGGTTGGCGCTGGTGCCAATGACGGGACAGGTTTCTCAAGTAAAGGAGAGTTACTTAAATCTACTGGAATTCCCACTATTGTCGGTGGGAATGCATATTGTTAATAGAAATTTTGTTCACGAAGACCTACTTTCTGCCAGAGCAAATCTATGTAAACTTCATTGAAACCTTTCTCTCCATACGATATGCACTATACTTTTCCACCACTTTCTCTCCATTTTTCTATTGCTTCCTTTCCATTTGCTTTTGAATAAACAAACCCAGAAGAAGAAAACTTGTTCGGTACATAAACCCTTCCTTGCTTTAATCTTTCATATGCTTGTTCACTAAAATTTTGCAATGTATACATTTAATCTAAAATATAAAAAAATTAAATATGAACTTCTAATAAAAATATTATATATTTATAATTTTCATCATCAATAACTATATTTATATTAATGATTCAATCTAATTTGAATTTAAGCTTAATTTCTTTTTAGTAATTTGTTCAATAATTTTTTTTTATTTCAATAGTTGTTAAAAATAGGAGCAACGCTAAAAATTAAAAAATTAAAATGTTAAAAAAATTTATTCTTTAAATTTAAATTATAAAATAAAAAATTCTTCATATAGTTTTATATATATTAAAAGATAAAATTATATTCAAATTTTTTATATAAAAACTATATAATTAGTATCTAAATTGACATATTAATATTTATAAATTTTTTATATCTTTTAATAGTTATTAATGTTAAAAATTATCAATTATATAAACATTTATAAGTTACATTAAAAGATTAAATTTTAAAAAAATATGAATAAAAAATCATAATAAAATAAAATTGAAAACCACCCAAGTAAATTATGCACCAACTTGTGCAAAAGGATTGATTTGAAAAAATCTAATGGGTTTTGGAGAGTAGCATGAAATGGTTTTGTTATCTAATCATGGTGATGATGAGTAGCCAATCAAAGACAAGTCCATCACCTTTTACATTATTTTATTGTTCTTTCTTGTCTTGTCTTGCCCACATAAAATTGAGATTTATTGGTTCTATAAAGGGTCTCTTTTCTAATTAACAAAAACTGTGGGTCTGAAAACAAGAAGAAGCTACCAGCTTTCCATCTACAAACTTCTTGGTGGCCTGCTTTCTTTAATTAATAAGAAATAATTCAATTTTTAAAATATAATTAATTTATATTTGTACTAAATTTATGTTTTTAATACAAAAATATCTGTACAAATTTTTAATATGCAAACGTCTATTTCGGATATTTATTTTATACATACAATAATAGTAGAATATGTAAATTAAATTTTCTTTTTTTAAAAGATATTAAAATATATATTATGATAATTTTTAAATTTAATATATTATAAGTAAATATCTCAAAAATTATTGAATTTAAAAATATTTTTTAAAAAATTAACAATATAAGATAACTTACCAGTGGCAAACCTAACTGCCAATGAAAAATCTGTACACAGCTGCCAATGTTAAATGTATATAGAAAAATAGACAAGAGGCAAGAAAATCTATGCAAGGAAAATAAAAGTTAGGGGCTTATAAATATATGTTTATGAAAATGTGTGTGCAAAATTGTATATTCTTAAATATGCAAGGACCCAAATGAAAAATTTCCAAAGTTTATGCTCTTTCTTACTTACCCCTGAAGCATAATGACCTGAACATTAAGAACCCAAATCATATTTTAATGTTTAAAAGCATTGTCCAAAATACAAAGCCGCTAAAATATCAATGTCTTGTAATTTTCTCAAGCTTTTGTTTACTGTTGTTTTGGGGGTCACCTGCTTTTTATTCTCTGTTTGAAATCTGTCACAAAGTCTATTTAAGCAGCAATAGTAAAAGCAAAAATCTCAGAGTAAGTAAAGAGGTTGTAAGAAAACAGCTAGCCTTAAAAGCAATTTTCTTTGTTTGTTACAAGGCAAGCAACGCAAAGCAAAGCAAAGCAAAGAATCCATCTGTTTGCAAGGAAGTTCCTCTGCAGCTTCTCGGGTAGCTCACTGCTTTTATTAAATTTTTATTTTTCTGGTATAAATTCTCAGTTTCTCACCTCTCACATTTGCAACAACATCGTATCTTTTCACCTTTTTTGAAAAAATTTTCCATCTTGTTTTCTCAGGATTAATTCTTGGAATATATGTGTTGAGAGTTGTGATTACAATTAAAAAAAAATGGGAGTTGGTGGAACTTTGGAATATTTGTCTGACTTGATGGGAACTTCTGGCCATAACCGCAAGAAGAAGAAGCAATTACAAACAGTTGATCTCAAAGTCAGAATGGATTGTGATGGCTGTGAACTTAAGATCAAAAAAGCACTTTCTTCACTGAGTGGTAAGTTAATTTTCCTTCAATTCTTCCCATGTCCTTTGTTTGCAGCTTGTAAAATCTGTGTGAAAGTGCCTTTTTTTTTGGGTTTGCAGGAATGAAGTCTGTGGAGATAAACAGAAAGCAGAAGAAAGTAAGTGTAACTGGGTATGTTGAAGCAAACGAAGTACTTAAGAAAGCAAAATCAACAGGAAAAAAAGCTGAGATTTGGCCATATATTCCTTACAATTTGGTAGCTCAGCCTTACATCGCTGGTGCTTATGACAAAAAAGCACCTCCAGGTTACATCAGGAAAGTAGAAAACACAGCAACAAGTGGTTCTGTGTCAAGATATCAAGATCCTTACATTACAATGTTCAGTGATGACAATCCAAATGCTTGTTCTATAATGTAAAAATAAAAACTAAAAAATAAAAAGCACTTAAATCTTCCTGTCTTAAGCTGCTTTTTCTATCTCTCTGCAAACCATTGTAAAATTCTTATTTGGATGTTATTAATTAGGATTTTTTTGGGCGGGTTTTCATGTTTTGTTTTGGTTCTTTTGTGGGGGGTGATAATGAGAAGATTAGTGGGTTAATCTATGTTTGTTTTCTTCCTAAATTGTTCTGATGAAAACACTAGTTTGCAGCTTCTGCAATTGACTTTTGTAGAGTGGCTATGGCCAGCCTGGAAATCCGGACGTCAGGTAATTGATGACAAACAAATTTGAGTTGTTATGGGGCTAGTAGAATCGCTTACTTTTACTGTTGCATAATCGGATAACAACATTCAGGTTCCTGAAGTTCTATAAATTTCAAATAAATATGTGGTTCATTTATTTGTATCAAATAAGTCCCCAAAGTACACCGAAATAGTCAAATTACTCCCATAATATTAAATTTTGTCACTCTATCATAAGCTTATTTAGGAGTACTTCGATCATTTAATAAGAATTTATTCAATAAAAGTGGACAAACTCTACCATTATTTAGAAATTATAAAAACACAAGGATCCAAATGTTACTATCCCTTGACTGAAATCACAAAAAATCTTGTCATTTTCATGAAAATTATGCCAATATTTGCACAATTAACATATTATAATAAATGCTTTGTCTTTTAGCAACCTTCTTTACCAAAATTATTAGTCTAAAATTCAAAATTTAGAAAGTTGTACAGAACAAGAAAGGTTTCTATTTGATGTAAATGCCCTTATACCTGGTGTTTTACTATGATTTTCTCTTTTTTTGTACATGAAATGAGTTATGTATGTTTGGCTCCAGCTGTGTTCTAAACCTATGTATAGAAAGAAAGAAAGTGTTGCAAATGCAATGCAAGCTGTCTAGTTTCTTTGAAAAAAGATGACTAGTTAGTGTCAAGCTCACATTTCAAAACCAACAGACTTCTGCTTTAGTGAATTTCAATGAACAAATGTTCTCTCCAACACAATCTTCAATTACCCACGATAAGGAAAAGCTGAGTTTCCTTCTCCAGATAGGCCTGGATGAGTTGACCAGTTACGGCAACCTCTCATTCTTTTCATTAAGATGACTAGTATTATTAATGAGATTTAGACCTTTCAATTTGATCCATGCCCGGATGCAGACTTGTGCTTCCTTGCTCTATACTTTAGGGAGATTAATTAGAATGACCAAATGATGTGTTAAACATAAAGCAGTGTGTTACATTGCCTGTTGATCTTTATATAAGCCGTCAATGCACAGGAGACCACATAAAGCAGTCTACCATATCAGATTGACTGTGCACTGTGATCTCGGCCATCATCAGCGATATTATGATCAGATCATTGGCTATCCGATCGACCATTATTATTAAACAAATAACTATGAGAATTCCCAGGACAAAGAAGTTGATGAATGTATGTTATGCAAGATGCTGGTCATCAGTTGCATCACACTCCCACGGGTACTATCATACAAACTCCTGCTTGCATACGCGAACTTGTGTCAGCATCCAACAATTGAAACCATTAATTAACATTGTGACAGGATAATGACAACAAACGGGTGTGTCCAATTTGGACATCAAGAAAAAAAAATTCTTAGGCATTTAATTACAAAGAGACATAAATTCCACGCTGTCAAAGTAACCGACAAAAAATTACAACAAATTTTCACTGATTCCTGGGTACACATCCCATAATCGAAGAAGGCAATTCCCCAATTCTGTCAATTCCTTCTGCAAACACAACTCCCATTCCCATATAAAAATGAGACTCGATATGGCAATGAAAGGCCCAAGCTCCCGGGTTATCGGCCCGAAATCTCAAAGCAGTCCACCCATAAGGATGAACCGGCACAGTGTTTTTCATTATCGGGTTCACCAAGTTGTAACTTTTCGGATCTTTGTACATGTCAAACTTGCCTTCCCCATATCCCAAAACCCAAAAATCATGACCATGCAAATGCCAAGGATGTGTTTCACTTGTATCTTTGTTCATAGAATTCGCATTTTGCAGTATAATATCCACAGTTGTATTGAAATCCAGCTTGTAAACTCCGTTTCCTGTTGTCCCATTCGTGTTGTTAACACCGAAAATGTCATAATTTTGGAAATCATATCCATTCGGGGGTGGGGTTTGGTCGAATGCATGCAGCAAGTTTTGTTTCAGTGCAATAAGATAAGGAATGTGAGGAAGATTGTACGAGACATTGTTGACAGACCACCGGACAAAACCGTTGACACGATTTTGTGTGTTGAGAAAAACTAAGACTCTGTCAGATTGTTGCGGCGGCGGGACGAGGTAGTCACGATGGGATTTAATAGCGAGGCTCTGGTTGATACGGGGGCGGACGTCGTTCCAGAGAGGCTCGGGAGGAGGATCTGTGGGAGGAGATCTTCTGGGATGGTTTGGATAGTAGTTGAAAATCGCTAAACCTCGAGGAGTTGTGCGATTTCTGCTCACAACACTTGTTGTAGCCCAGTAATTTCTTGCAGGGTTTTGGTCAGCTTTTACTAAGACAGAATATGTTTCTCCGGTATATATGAACAGGTTTTGTACCACAAATGGCTCAACGAAGTGCCCATCTGCTTCAACTACAGTCATGTTGTGACCCTGGAGGAAGAAAATTGAGTCAGAAAAGTAGTTTTTTAATAAATAGGATATTTATGATAGAATAGTCAAACTAATTGATTATAAATGATATTTTGTTCAATTAAAGGACTAAAGTGAAATGTTTCGACCCATGAAAGTACTAGCTTTCGCTGGAAAACAGTTTTCGGAAAACCATACCTCTATTTGGAAACTGAGGGCTGAGAGGGCGGTCAAGCTGGAAACTCTGAGTCTGTACGTTTTTCCGGGGATTACAGTCAAAACATAAGGAGAACATTCAGGATTGCTTACGTTACAAACTTTGCCAACATCTAAGCTTGGAGAAGCCAAAAGGGAACAGTTGAATTTTCCCTTTCCTTGAATCAGAAGTGACTGAAACACAAAAAAATTCCCACAAGGAAATAAGCATACAAAACAGAATAACTTGTAATTTTAACTTTCAATGTTTAAATATGAAGCTAGAAGTACTTACATCAGGTTCTCCAACCCATTGAAAAGGAATTGAAGACAAGCCAGTAGCTTGTTCCTGAACACTTCTGTGATACCAATCGGTGAGAATAATGCTTCGATCGTAATCGTAAGCAAAGGGTTCAGGTTTTCCGTCCGGAACTGATACACGAATTGATCCATATAATCCAGCTTCTCTTTGCATTCCGTAATGTGCATGGTATAAATATGTTCCAGGCTGCAGAAAAATTGAAAAAAAAATTTTGGTTATTCCATTTGTTTGTTATGACAAACCAAGCTGGAAAATGGGAAAGTAATGCTTCAACAGAAAACAGATAAAGACTAACAGTGTTAAAGGAAAAGGTAAGCAGAGATTTCTAAGAGAAGAAAATTAAAACTTACCCTGTCAACAACAAATTTGTAAATAAATGTTTCTCCAGGAAGAATTGGACACTGAGTTACTCCTTCTGTTCCATCAAACCAGGGTGTTCCAATCTGCAAGCAATGACGAAAATTTAGCATCAATGATTCAGTATACACAGAATCCATTCGTTATACAGAAAAAGTAGAAATTGAAAATGGGAATTTGTTCAAACCTGCCGAATTCCATGCCAATGAATTGCAACATTTTCAGTCCCCAAACTGTTCTTCAGCTCAACAATTACAGTATCATTTTGCTGAGCCAAAATCGTTGGTCCTGGAGTTTTGCCATTAATTGTGATGACCAATTTCTTGAAGCAATCTGGAGATCTGTACTCATACTTCACTTCCCATTTGTACCTTCGAATTCTGGCTTCAGCCATTGGAAAATTCACCAGAGAGAAGATCAACAGACAGAAAGCCAACAAGTTTGAAATCTTCACTCCTCCGAACAATCCCGAAAACAAGGCCATGGCAGATTTTGACATGGCTGCTGGGTATGAAACTCTGTAAACTGAAGTGGTTTGTGTCTGGTTTGCATCAAATTCTCAAAAAATTTATAAAAAAAAAGCTAAAAAAAGCTTCAATTTGCATCTCTGAGTTGGGATCATGTGTGCATATTTAAGTATATATAGGCAGTACGAAGTTGTAAACTTCCTAGTGGCAGCATTATTATTATTATTATTACTATACAACGTCAAATTTGAACATGGCGTGTTGAACGACAACAATTGTCTTTGATTTCATAAATTTATTGAGATAAATCTTCAACTTATATATATATATATATATATATATATATATATATTAATTTCTATAAGTTAATATTTGGACCATTTTGTTCATATGAACGAAATTAGAAGGAAATACCGTCGGCCTATGCTTGCCAAAAAAGCTTTCTTTTTCAGATTCTAGAAACATTGTTTTATGAATATTCCAATTAATGAATGTAATTTAGATTTATTAATTTAAAAATTATTTTAAAATTTATATATATATATATATATATATATATTTGGTTTGAGAGTAACGAATATCCCAAAATAACATGGCCGAGTCCTCATATTCAAACTAGCTTGGAATGTCAAATGATCCTTGCTTGCATTTGAAAATGACCCATTCAAAATGTGCATGCACTCAACTAGACTGCAATGAAATGATATAATAAAGTAGTATTACAATTAAGTTGTCGTGTGGGTATTGGATTAAGCAAAAGATATTATTGACTTTTTGTATTCAATAATAAATGCATACTTTTCCATATTATTATGTTTTATTCAATCAAGAAACCGCGTACACCAGTTTTTTTTTGTTGAAGAAATTTCTACCTATATTTTTTTATTAGGATTGACTATTAAATATTAATGTAACATTATGGTTAGTCTTTGTTTATAATGTAACTAAATATCAAGAATAATTCGATTTCAATTCAATCAGATATTTAAAAAAAAATTCAAGATAATACTAATATTTTAGTTACATCTGAATAAATTGAATGCAAGTATGTAAAATAAATTCGTAATATTATAATTTTATAATTTTTTTTGTAAAATTTATTTATTTTGTATTATATATTATTTGTAATTTAGATTTTTGTATCGTATTGAATGAAGATTAACTTAAATTCTCTGAACTTTATCTATTTAATAATTGTATTAGAAATTAAAAATTTTAAGTCGATATTTTTATTAAACTATTAAACAAGTTATAATTATGTTACTTGTTGATCGATTTTTTATATTATAATATCTGCTTAATGTTAATCAATTTTATTTAAAATATAAATAATTATCTTTTACAATCTAATAAATATAATTAAATTTTAAAAAATAAAAAATGACATACATTTATTAAATTATAAATAAGTTAATATGGTATAATTATTCAAAAATTGATTACGTCATAAATAAATTTACGTATCAAATAATGTTAAATTCAAACTCCATGTAATTATTTATCATGTCATATCGTATTATCTATTTAACAATTATATTATTTTATGTCAATTTATACTCTCAAATTTTGTATTTTTTGTTAATTTGACGAGTTATGTAAAAAATTATGATATATATATATATGTTAAATTACTAATTTTTTCGTGTTTAAGTTTTGAATAAATAAACAAATAGTATCTTATTTACGTAAAATATAAAAATTTGTTATCTAAAATTTAAAACTTCCAACTTTTAATTTTATAACAAAAGTTAAAATTGTAACTTAAAAAACTAATACAAAACTTAGAACATCGTTTAATAAAAAATTTGTAATGTTTAACATAAAATATGAAATGTTAATTGTTTCATTATTTTATTATTTGGTACCAATCATGGAATCATATTCTTTCTAAAAGGAAAGATCTTTGCATGTGCTTTTTTTAACCTTTTTTGTTTGGATTTTTCCTTATTTTTTAGTTGCGAAGGCCATGCTTTCACACTACTTACCATCAAGAAAATAGAAAAAGCACTTAACGCGTTTAATCACTTTTGATTTTTCTCATTTTTCACAATTTTCTTTGTAAATTCTTTTCAAATTTCTTGAATTTGCAATTCGGGTTTGTGTGTATAAAATCAAAAGAGGAAGATCTTGGTAAACGATTACGTTTATATATTTTTTTTTGTGAACAATTTTTATATAAAAAGAAAGAGGTTTATTGAGAATTTCAAATCACAATAAAATTAATCTCTATTATATTAATAATATAATATCCCGAAACTTAAAATTATATTATAAATTTAGAAAATTATTTTTGAATTACAAACCAAACATCATCTTCCTTTATATATATATATAACATATAGCACAAAAATTAAAACTTCCCAACTCAAAAGATAGAGTGGGTTTGATAATATTTTAAAAATGAAAGTTAAATAATATTTTTAAAATGAAAAAGTGTTTCATATTATTTTTTGAAATAATTAAAGAAATTATTTTTAAGAAAAATTATTGTTTGTTCTACAAATATGTTTTTAAAAAATGACAAAAAAATGTTCTGAAAAATGCATCCAATTGGGCACTAAACCTCTTTCATATAACTTCAAAAGTCTAAAATTAAAAAGTTGAAATTAGTTCAAAATTTTAACACAAAATTTAAAATTCTAACACAATTTCATATTTATAATGTGTAATAGTGAATCCCAAATGGGAATCATAAAGTATTTCAATGCAAGTTTCCTAGAAATGAAATCTATGACATGCTAAGTACTAATTATTGATTAATTTAATTATAATATTATCTGTTTACCCTAATGATTTATCTATTCATAGTCAAAGCCAACCCTCATAGCTATCAAGCGAGTTTGACTTTATTAAGTCTTATCAGACAAGTAGGGTCGGTACAAAATTTATAACACTCCAAATCAAAGTATTTGATTGATTCAATAAGGGTAGACTTCACCAACTCTTGGTCAATATTTTGACATTTTTGTAATTAAGGATACCTATGATTTTGGAAAAAAAAATTAATTAATTAATGACTGTATAATATTTATATTAATTCAATAAGATTAAATAATTTACAAATATTATCACCAACATTTTTATTTTATTTTCTTTCCTTATCTATTCAGTTGGTCTTGGTGAATGGAGAATCATTATGATAAAAGAACTGTCTTCCATGTTCCCATTTGCATGATATATCAGATAAACAAGTTGCTTTTCCATATTTAAAAGACGTCCCATCAGAGATGGAGGACTAGCAGGGTGGCACTGCATCAGCAGCAAAAGCAAAGACTTTCTTCGAAATGGTGTCGGAGGAGTTAATTTGCCGAACCACGTTTATTGTCAGAAATATTACTAGTCTACGTATGTTATACATACGTCTCTGCAGATATGACTTGTCTTTCTGGTCAAAATCAGCAATTCAACAATTTCTGTGCAGGGAATGCTGCATACTTATTACCTTCCACAATTTCCAGGAAACTAATTACACAATCCTGAAGAATGGAACTTCAACATGGTAACAAATTACAACGTCTATTCTCCGGGAAATGGTTTCCATGCTTCCAAAATTTTGAAAAACAAGTGCTACAGTACGCATACATGCAACAGAATAATTTAAAAGTGATCTTGAGCAAGAAATATCCAGAATCATGGTTAGCTTTCAATGAAAAGAACAGTTGGTGTATGTAATTACTAGAGTTACAAGTCATCCCGTCGTCTGTACAAACAAAGAAGCATAAAGTTTCAGTTTGCACTGGATGCAACCTCGTTTACTTCTTCGTATGTGCCAGTCTCCTCGTTGAATGAGTACCTATACAGGGAACAATTTTCGTTACCAGAGAATTGTGGAATTATGAGCCATGTAGGCTCATAATTTATGGGTTTAAAAGTTCCGGGCAGAAATTAATGAATAACTACAGCCGATAATCTATTGAAACGAGAATTCAACCGCATACCATTGCCCTGAAGCTGCCGAGCAATACAGTCTACTAGATGGGTCATAATAATAGCCCAAACTGCTACTGTAATAGTACCTGAAGGCAAAAAACAGTCTACAGTAATTAGTAAGCATATCAATAAAAGGGTAACAGGTTAACCGTGATAAAAGCAAAATTATTAAAACATGTATAAAGAATTTCTGTTTTACAGAAGTCCACAAGAGAGAAAGAGAGAGTACCCAGAAGACTCATCATATATATAATCATTTTGCAAGGATCCACCTGTATCGAGCAAAATCATGACTTGTAAGAAAAAGAAGTCTTTGAAATGAACATCCGAAAGCTTCCAAAGATTATCAAGCAACAATAAAGCTTACTCTCAGAAGCTGCATTTGAAGCATCTGAAGAAGATTGACTAATTGCATTTGAATTAGGACCCGAATCTGTGTTAAGCCTGTCACTGGATGGTTTGGCAGTAGTGTCTTCATCATCCGCAAACATATCATAAGCATCATCGGCATCTTGCACTGTTTCTGTGGCAGTTACATTTGCAGTTGAGTTTCCGCTTGCTGAGTCAGAAAACAGTGCAGAGGCAGATCCAGGATTGGTTGCACCAGAAAACAAGTGATTCTCTGCGCTTGAATAAGAATTCCCCCCTCCAAATCTAACGGCTGTACCCTTTCCTCTTGACTGAGCCAACCGCTCATATCCTTCTGGTGTTTTTTTTAAAAGAAAAACGTATAAGCACTCAAAATGTCTATCCACTCTGCTTACTATAATTGTGAACAAAGAAAATTGTTTGCAAAAACAACTTTTCTTCAAACAAAATCATGCAATGAATTATAACACAGCTAGAAACGAAAAAGAAATTATTCATCTAACATTTCATGGCTCAATATTATGATTTAACTAGAAGGAACATAAAGGTGCTGGTTTGATCTAATCTAATAGCAATAATAATCCACGGAACAACAGTCAAACTGAGTTCAATTGTTTGACCAGAGTGATTGGGTAATCCATCCTACTTTGCCTTAAAAAATATACAACATTTTGGGGTGATCGAGAAATTCTGTTATGAATGTGCATATTGGCAAGTTTAACTGCTATTCTGACTATGATTGTCCAAAGACTTAAAACGAACACAATCACAAGTGATGCCCAAGTCTAAAAATCAAAGATATGAACCAAACAAAACCTTGATGACAAGACATAAGCGCAGAAGACCATGTTAGGAGTTGATGAATCCTACAAGATCAACTCCACAAGAACCCAATTGCACAACAAGATTAGTTGGAACAAAAATAATTACAGCCAGACCTACATAAACATCCATTGATATATCTAACAAAACATTAGACTACTGGGAACAGAATATTAGGATAGAAACACGTACAAAAATATACTTAAAAATGGCACCAACCTGCCTCACGCACAAAAGTCTCCCGATTCTCATTATACACATCTGCAGGAAAAAAAAATCAAAGCAGAACATAAGCAACATGACTAAAACAATGGATTGCAAATCCTAATTTAAACTTTCTTTTTTATTTTTAGAAAAAATTATTTCTCCATAGGAGACAATAAAACCCCATTGACTGACAACAATTCATACAATCTATATTAAAATAGTAAAGGAAGTCTTCCCTATGGGAAGATTCTCTTGTGTATGATTTTGGGTTTTCAATAACATCACTTCTCTAACAACTGGGGCATAAAGATAAATATTATACTTCACCTCCTGACCGTACAGGTGTTCTAATTTTGTCAACTCTGTAACTACAGGTGTTCTAATTTTGTCAACTCTGTAACTACAAGTGTTCTAATTTCCTAGGACTTGCAGAATGGATGTAAACGAAAAACCAAAATTAAAACTGAATTTATAGACATACCCTAGCCCACATTCATTCAGAATATGTCAATAGTGAATCTACAAAGAAGTACAATTTCCTGAACATCATAAAGACAGATGCATAGCACATGCATGGACACTGGCATCAAAATTGAACGAGTGCGTTTCAGAAAAACCAACAAAACCTCACAGAATAGCGCACTTACTAAATTCTCCATTCTCCTCCATCAGCTTCATGGCATCCTCAGTTAGCTGATCAAATACATGCTTTGTCTCAGCCGACATCTTTTCCTTCTTATTAGTTGAAGTTCCCTTCAATCTTCTCAAAGCTTGTGTAACCTGTCAGAGAAGCAAATGACTTCACAATTTCATGCAAACACAGACTATATGTGCTGTGATTTCAAAAGAAACTACGTTCAGTTTACCGTTTCTCCAGGCTCGAGCACGTTTGCAATACGCCTCTTTATAATTCCAAGTTCTCCAGATGAAAGGTCATGGCTATCATCTTCATCATCATCATCAACATCTTTATTGTGATTTACAGCTGTACCAACAAATTTTTGATCAACTTCAAGACTATCGAGCCATGCATCCTGCAAAGATTCATATTAAAGATATGACAAGTAGAATTCTATGTAAAACAGGACATCAAAAACACATATTTTTACCTTGATTTCTTTATCATTGACATATTCAACAAAATTTCCCTCTGCATCAAAATAACCTTCTTCTCTCTCCTTGTCCAGATTAAAGGGTTCTAACTGAACGCCATCGTCAACAAAATTCTCATTGTTCTGTCAAAGGAAATTCCCTGTCATTGTCTATCCTTTCCCTAGAATCAATAATTAATGACTAACAATCATCTTAACTGTAAAAATTGCTTCTAATTTAGCAAAGAAGCATTCCAAACAATAGCACACTCAATGAACAAGAATAGACGATGAAAGTTATAGACTTAGAAAACAAATAACAAATTTCTCAACAGAGAAAATGGGAAAAGAAATGATAATATTGGATTTACAACAGTTCACATGAAGTGGATTTGCGCTCTTTTGCTGGTAAAAGAGACAAGATGAAAACTTAATAGAAAGTGAAAACAAAAAATGACTAATTAAAAGCAATAAACACAAAGAACTGAAGTCAGCAACTCCTGCAGAGTTACTGATTGGTGCGACAGTAAACAAGCTTCAGTTTTCAGGCTAACTTAGATAAGGAAACATACAGAATAGTTTAGTTGTAGAATTTAGAAATGATGAAAAATTCAGCAAAAAATGAAAGCATAACAAAAGAATAAGCAATATATGTACTTTAAATGAAACAGATACGAGGAAAATATTCAGGACAACATTCATGATTCTTTGTGAGCATGTGTGTCACTAAGAATCAAGAGCAACTTATATTTAAGCAAAAGACAAACCTCATAAGTCACTTCAGCAGTGGAGATATCATTAACGATGCCTCTGCTTTCTTCACTACAAAGCTCAAAAGTCATTTGACTCCGGCGATTTGCACGCTCCTTGGCAGCAAGATGGGGATTCTTCAAGTCCGTTGGGCCATCATCATCATCGTCTTCGACTCTATCCACAACTTCATTCCCAGGCTTTACCTTCTTACCCTTGGGAAATCTAACTCTTTTCTGCCTGTGAATTTTTTTTTAAAAAAAAACAATCATTAAGTTGGCAGAAACCCAGCAGTCACAACTGAAGCAAAGCAGCTAAGCAACTTAAATACTAGAAAATTCAACTAAAAATTTAATTAACATGGAAATTTTAAACTTTTCTGACCGTAAAAACTAAAAGAAAGTGTTGTCATAAACTACGCAGAACCCTAAATTCCCAAGCAACGAAAATCAGCTTTGCAACAAAATTCAAGCAAATATTATATATATATAAAAAAAAAGGATTCCTAGGCAGTATCATTCATCTAACAAGCTGAAAAAATCCGCTCAGGCTCCTGTTTTGTCGATAAAACTCTATAGATTGAGAACATACATGTAACTTCAATAAACGGGAAAATTTCCAGAAAAATAAAAAATTTCAGAAAAATTTCAATTCAATAGTTAATAACAGTAGGAATTTAAATTTTCCTGTAAAAACTATTTTGCCAAAAGAATTTCAATCTAAAACAAGAACGAACTTAATTTAAAGGCTTCATTAACAATTAGACAGGTTCAATTTCATCAAAAATTAAAGAATATTATTCGTTACAAATTTAGAAATAAAAATAAGAGAAAATTTAGGGTTTTACGTGGGTTGTTTGTCGGCATCTTCGTCTTCAAAGAACTGTCGCTTCCGAGACGATTTCCGCTCCATTAAGACAAACCCTAATACTTAATTACAGAACGCAATCAAATTTCTTACAGAAATCCCGGATCAGAAATTGTAGAAGCTTGTAATTCCAAATATCGGAATCGGTCGAGAGGAAAAGAAGCTAAAAAAATCATTGTCGGCGACTCGGCTTCGTTGTGTAATGCAGGCCCAGATTATTTTCCCTACCCGAATAAATTTGGGCCGAATAAAGTAAGCCCATTGAGGTTTGGGTATAAAATTGTAGCCCAACAAAGCAATGACTAATTATTTTTTAAAAATAACCAATAAATTGAACCCCTTAAAAAACAAAATAATTAAATTAAATTCTTAAAAACAATCCATTAGAACAAAAGACAATAATATTTAATTAATATTTGTAAAATATTAAATCGACATAAATTAATTCTTATGCAAATTGATATGTGTTAATTTAATATCTATTTTTTAATTATATATATATAATATTGTGATTTTAAATAGAATATATAATTATGATAAATTGATAAATTATATTTTACTTATAAAAAAAATATATGAAAACTTTAGGCTACTTCCACATCCAATATTCTGCTGCGGCGGGTCGGCCACAATCTCCGATCACGGTTCAAAAATCACAATCATTCCCGTCAAGAAATGAGCTTCAATATAGCAATGAAAAATCCAGATTCCAAGATTATCGGTTTTAAATCTCAACGCAGTCCATCCGTGTTCTTCATTATCGGATCAACCAAATCGTAATTCTGTGCATCAGTCGACAAATTAAACTTCCCATTGCCGTATCCCAGAATCCAGAAATCATGTCAGTGAAGATGCCAACGATGTGTTTCGCTGTCATTCACGTACATGGTGTTGGCATTCTGTATAATAACATCCACTGTAGAATTAAACGTAAGTCGATAAATCGACGTGCTGGAAGTAGCATTAATGCTATTAGCAACACTGCAAATATCATATCCCCGATCATAAGTTTCTGGCGCCGGCGTCTGATCGAAAACATCAGTCCAGTTTTTCTTGGGTACAATGAGATAACGCGTGTACAGCATTTCATGAGAAAAGTTGTTCAGGGACCGGACACTTTGTTCCTGGAAAGTGTTTTGGGTGTTGAGAAGCAGAATCACTTCGTCAGAAACGCTTGGAGGAGTCTGAATGTGATCTTTCTTTGCTTTAATGGAAGCACTTTGGGTTTTTCTGGACTTGGTGTCGTTCCAGAGCCGAATGGAAGCAGAATCACTTTGTCAGAAATGCTTGGAGGAGTCTGAATGTGTCTTTCTCTGCTTTAATGGAAGCACTTTGGAGGAGATACCTTGATCCGTCCGTACAATCCTGACTCTTTGCATTCCGTAATGAGAATGGGACATGTGCGTCCCCGCCTGCAAGTCAAAGAATTGACAGTGTATCGCTTGATCCAAAAATCTTACTTTCAATATTATGTTTAGTAACTACTTGATTTAAAAATTTATGCAGATATTAACTTTTTCCGGAACTTCTGAGTTAAGAACACTTACCTTATCAACAGCAAATTGGTATGTGAAGGAGTCACCAGGCATTGTTCCACCTTGGGTTACCCCATCTGTTCCATCACTTCATTGTGTTCCAATCCACCATCAATCACAAATTGGTAAGCAAAACAAAAAGAAAAATTCTATTATTGTAACAACTTCAAGATGAAAAATATCTGTTGAGCAATCGGAATACATGTGCAGTAGCATAACTTGAAGAAGAAAAGAAATTAAACTTAAGTATTTGATTCTACCTGTCGGATTCCATGCCAGTGTATTGCAACATTTTGCATCATCAAATTGTTGATAACATCGACGATAATCGCATCACCTCGAGTTGCAGAGATTACAGGTCCTGGAGTCATCCCATTGATGGCAACAGACGGCTTCTTATAGCTGTCAAGATATTAGTACTGATATGATAGCTCCCACGTTAAGTTGTGAAACGCAGCCCTCAGCCGACGACAAGGCAAACACAGCGATAAGGCATAAACTCAGCACCATAACCAGAGATTTTCTGCATTGCAGAAGCTCAGCCTCTGCCATGGCTTGAGCTTTGGAATGCACTGATTGCCATTTATAGAAAATTTTTCGATTCAAAAAATTCCAATTCCTTTATAAATGATAACAATGTGCACATGATGGACGTTGATAATTATTAATTTTTGTATAATATAAATTTGTATGACTACGGCCAATTTGCATGCAGATAATTATCAACGTTCAGCTTTCAAGATACCACTCACGTGCATGGCTTAGACAGAGATTGGAGGGTTTTTGTTTAAATTTGCAAGAACCACAGGTAAACTGTTTCGAATGGACAATATGTTTTACTGGGCCTAACTAATGGGCTTGATGTTTATGACTATTAGGCCTTCAACTTTATTTGTAGCAATTTGAGAGGAGTCAATACTACTCAGGGTCTTATTTGTTATACCTAAAATAGTTTTATCTTTATTTGTAGCAATGTAAAAGATGAGAGTCCTCAATGTTATTATATTAAAATATAAGAGAAAGTTAAGAAAACGGTGCGTTTTATATTCATCCCATTTTTCGGCAAACGAACCAGGGAATTTCGTCGCATCACTTGTCACTTTACTTCGTTTCCAAATCTAGGAAAACTGACCGCCATGGCCGAGTCTCCGCCCGCCTATGAAACGCCAATCAGGATCGTGGATCCGTTAACCAATAATTTCGGATCCTTGAACGACCTAGCGCCGGAACTTGCATCTCTCCAAGACCTCGCAACAAGCGGCGCCTGGCGTTCCATTCTCGACAAAGTCTCGCGCGTCCGCTCCCTTTCTCTCCTCGCTCAGCCCCACCATCACCTGGCTTATCTCGCCTACAACACCCTCGCTTTGATCAAACTTCGCCGTTTTGCTGATGCCCAGCTGGAATTGGACTCCCTCGAGGATTTCAACAGTTCGAGTTATCGGTATGAAACATATCCGCATATATACCCGAATCGGACTGGATCCATGGTTCCTTTCTCTGTCCGGTGGCTCCACGCGGTCGTTCCGTTTAAGTTGACGAACCGGCAAGTGGGTCTGGACCGATTTTATGAATTACTCGATTTCGTGCGCGGTAAGTTGGAAGAAAAGCGAGGTGAGAATTTGGAGGTTTCAGTAAATGTGTGGAAGAAAAGGGAAGTTTTTGTTATGAATTGTTTGATTGGCCATCATTTGAGTAGTAAAGAATTTAGTGTTTGTTTTGATTTGATTCAAGAATTGATTAGTAGGCGTGATTTAGACCCGATTTTGGTATCAAAATTAGGGTATATACAAATGCAGATTGGTGATTTGGAGGGAGCAAAGATGTCTTTTAAACGAATAGAAGAAATGTTAATGGAGAGGAAAATTGATGATGGGTTATTAAGTGAAGTTCAGTTTAAGAATCTTGTGAATAGGAACAAAGCATTGATTTATTTAGTGGGGAAAGATTATGTGTCGGCCGTGAGAGAGTATGAGAAGTGTATAGAGAGGGATTATTCAGATGTTGTGGCGATAAATAACAAGGCATTGTGTTTGATGTACTTGAGGGATTTGTCGGATTCCATTAAGGTGTTAGAAAATGCACTTGAAAGAGTGCCTACAGTGGCGTTGAAAGAGACATTGGTTGTAAACTTGTGTAGTATGTACGAGTTGGCATATGTGAATCATTCAGATATTAAAAGGACTTTGAGTAGTTGGATTGCAAGGGTTGCTCCAGACGATTTTGATTCTTCGTGTACTAGGATATGAGGTAATTTGATGTTTGTTGACAGATTCATGGTTGTATTGAGGTTGAATCATGATACGCATCGTTCATATAGCAATGGTTACTTCTTGTATCTTAATTTATATCAAGTTTTATCCTTATAGTGCTAAATTGACATATTATTTTTGGATCAATATGATAATTTTGTTTTGGGTAGTTTACATTGCCTATGTCCTTTGGTATGTTACAACATTGCTTATGTCCTCTGGTATTAGTTTTTGACATTTATCAATGCTGGACAAATCTTCTGTTCATTGCTGGTTAGTACTGAAAAGACTGTGCTTGAAACATATATGGATTACTGATTTTTACTCGAAGTACCTTGTGTAGGTTAGTAATGGATATTGATTACCCTTTGTCGATCCATATAATTGCTTGATCTGCTAAGTTGACTCTTTTCATTTTGTTATGGTGATCCATCGAATTGGGAAGCAATCAGTTATAAGGTGATCTATCATATCAAAAGTTTGTTGAGTTTAATTGCTATTTTCATGCCTTTACTGATCCAACTAGTTTGGAGATCCTGTGCTCACTAGTTGATGTGGATTTTGGAACATACTTATTAAATACCGTTTTCTATTTGTATCATCAATAAAACCTAAAATTCCATTTATATTTTATTTTTTTTGGAAGCCTCATAAATATCTCTAAATAATTTGAGTTTTTTTCTAACTCTTGTTTGAGACAAATGGCAAATATTTTATTCCCTTTTTCTTTATAGGGTAAGGAGTTACGAAGAAGTTGTTAATAATAGATTACCAAGAGAAATAGGTAAAATAAATTTCCAGCTAAGATTTGGTAGCTGGTCCATTCTTAGTCTTGGTAAAGTCCATCGTGTTGTAATAGGAATGAACAAAATAATTAATTTTTAGCTAATGTAAAAAAGATACCAATTGTTGTTCCAAAGATTCCATCTGCTTTATTTATTTCAAATATCTTAGGAACAAATATATATGAAATGGAAAGATTCCAACCACCCAATTAATGAACTAAACTAATAGATTTAGATAGGAAGCAATATAAAATAAACCTAATTTGATTTCTGAATATTTGGTTTCACAACCTGCTACTAGTTCTTCTTTTGCTTTGGGTGAATGGAAAGGTAATCTCTCATTTCGATAGGGAAGAAATTAGAAAAATGATAAACACTATAGGTTCATGCCACAAATTTCACCCTAAATCCCATAGGGCATCCCATTAGTAAGCCAACCTGGGTCAATTTTGCAAATTCTCATGTTATATTATTGACTGATTTTTGCATATATGCATAAATCTTTCTCATTATTATCGTGGATCCTTAAAAAAAAATTGTATTGAATAGGAAACTTACTTCAGCTTTTTTGTGTTAAAAGTTTGGTTCATAAGCACATAAGTACCATATGTGCTTTTTTGAAAAGATTAGGTTTGAAATTCTTGGAAGAGTTCCTTATGGAGGAAGAGCATGTTTTTTCTTTAATATTTGTAACTGCTTCGTCTACTTGTCAGAGTTACAAATTTGGTAGCTCATATTTTCCTTACCTTTTGTTGTAACCACATTGGGTTCCATTTCCTTTTGCTTCAGCCTTTAGCAAACGTAGGACATTGATTTTGCTGCTGCCACAGTTTGACTGTTGTTCTTTTTCACTATTCCTGCACTCACCAGCTGCAATTTAATTTTTCCCTGAAATGTTGCTGCAGTTTGAAAAATGAAAAGTTTTGTGCGCCATCTATCTTGTTTTTACTCCTTGATTTAAGACGGTTGAATATTTGATGGTCTTAATATAGATTGGCATTCAGTTATGCAATTCTAATAGATGAACAGATGGATTGACATGCAGCATGCAAACCTCTTGTTGCACATGATTGCCCCACATGTATGATATGGATGCACTTATATATGCCCATCGGTTGGATTGTATCTTGATCAGTCTGAATCTAGCAGCCCAAAACTGCATCCAGTGTTATGCTTCTCTTCTTTGCCCAAATTCCAATGAAATTGCTTGAAGCTTTCATCCATGGAAGAGAGATCAGTCAGTCTAGCATGAAAGATAAGAGCTAGTCATATAGCTAGGATGCTTGCCCAAGTGTAAACCACAAAAGGGCTCTTAACTAGCTGCATATATTTTTTTATGTACGTATGTACATAATTCTGTCCATTCTTTTCAAAAACCCTAGCTATGGTGTATATAGGCAAGTCATCCTCGGCTAGAAAACAAGCTCTTCATTGCTGATCCTGAGATTGGATGCTGCCATTGCTGCATAAAGAAACATCTACTATTTACAGCCATTGATACATTAGATTCGAATTTGTTGCTGCATTATTTACCAATCCTTGTCCCAAGTATTTTTAGCTTTCTTTATTAATTATCTTGTGTGGATATTAAATTCGATTGTTGACCTATAACGATAGTAGAATATATGCTTGTCATTGCAAGGGACCAACCCATTTGTATTAATGTTCGTTTTGCTAGAAGTTGTTTTCATTAATGTGCTGCATGGATGAGAAAAAATGAAATACTGCAGTTGGCCTTTTATGTAGCATGAAAAGGATGTTCATTGCAATAGAAACCTACTATTGTCTAAGGAAGGGCTATCACTAGTTGTATCATACATCTCTCGCTAATTTTTCAGATATAATTTATAAGTTGAGAATTGCAATGGAAGAGTTGGAAATGCAATTGCAATCTAAGAGTTGAGAAAATTTACCCATATCTTCATCATCAATTTGCCCAGCTCAAAAATAATTGGAGTGTCTTTGACAACCAAGTCTTTAAGTTTGGATCTGTTTGACCATGAAGGAATATAAATATCAGTCACCTCATGTTTCAACTGTTACTTTTATCAAACACTCGGCATGCATGGCAAATTCTTTGCATTATTCCAAGCTTCTTCGAAGAAAAAGTAGCCACACACGTATTCCTTCACTTGCTTTCAACTTTTGCCTTTGGAATTGTTGCCTACTAGGAAAGCCCACCCTCAACATTTTCTTCTATCAGTAGCCTTGGACAATATTCATGTCGATGGCTAACATCCGTAGATCATTCTTTCATTAATATCAATTTGATAGAACATAATTTCATTTTTTAGTGAAAAATGTGATTTTTAAACAATAATTATTTCAAAATAAATTACTTGCTAAGTACAACAGTACAAGTGCGTGGATGATTAACAAATAAACATTTTAATTATTGCAATTTTAAGTAAATTACAACTTAGGATTCAAATTTATTAAATGTAAAGAGTTGGTGAGCATATAATCCATTTGGTAGGCACCATAAATATGGTTCTTTATAATTTATTTATTTTTGTTTGTTGAAGAGGAGTGCTTTTTATGAATGGTTGGGTAGGTAAGATTCAGCTTTCAAGTTGCTGTCTTTATACTTGTTGAAGCTTCAACAGTATCAAATAATGAAACCTTGTAATAGTTTAAAACAAGAGACTTCTGTAGCCTCTATCTATTGACTAACATGAAACCTTCAGTCCACCAGTGGTTGTACACGTGAGAAAATGGAGTGGGTCAAGTTCTCTACCATCTATACTTTTTCGTATGGTACTTGTACATTTGGGAGGCTCTAACTTCGACTTACCCGCCACACAAAGTTGATTTTTAAGTACCCAACAAATTTTGTATTCTAGGTGTAGGACCGCCCATGATCAATGCAACCCAAGCCATCACTGACCACGCTTCACCATTTTTCCCACCAACCCCCAGCTTCACTTTTCCTTCAAAACAAACGAAAAAAATTCCAACTTTTAGCCCCTATAACAATTCGAATCAAACAGAATTTGCATGATCTGTACGAGATTCCATGGCTAATTCTCTTCAGACATCAACTAGTTTCATCCGCAACCCTGTTAATTCCCGGGAAAAACTCTCAGCTCAAAAACCCGGATCCGTTTTCTTCCCTTGTCAGCGTCATCAGAATCTGTCTCTCAACAAGTAATTTTTTTTCCTCTCTTGGTGTTATGTCTGAATTTTACGTTCTTAAGCAATGAAAATGTCAAAATGGAAGTGGGTTTATGTTTTTAGGTGTAAAAGAACGGTGATATGTGTCAAGGCGCGTAGTGCGTTCGACGAAATGCAAGTTGATATCACACTGAGTCCGAGAGTGAATGCCGTGAAGCCGTCGAAGACGGTGGCAATTACCGACCAGGCGACGGCGCTGGCTCAAGCTGGTGTTCCTGTCATTCGGTTGGCTGCTGGAGAGCCTGATTTTGATACCCCAGCTGTTATAGCGGAGGTATATCTTCTAAATTTCCAACCGTTAATACTAATTTTTTGGGCAACATTTAAGGAGGTTTTTGATGAGTCTTTGTACCATATGGGTTTGCTCGTATTTTAAGTAATAGGGTAGCAGAGAAATTTGTCCTTGATTTGGGCTTAGTTTGGGATTAACATGTTTCCGTTATACTGCTCTGGAAGAGCAATGAGCATAGTTTTTGGTTAAAAAAAGTCAATGGGTTCACTCATTTTTCCACTTATATTTGACATATAATAATTTCATCATACAGAAGCTATAGATCCAAAGCCACAACATTTCAACCCCAAATATGACATTTTTAATTGTAGGCAGGGATAAATGCAATTTGTGAAGGTTACACACGATACACTCCGAATGCGGGTACTGTGGAGATTCGTTCGGCAATTTGTCATAAGCTTAAAGGTTGGTCAGGTGTTACATTACACAGCCAATAATTTTGAGACAGGCTTTAATTTTTTTTTCATTTTAAATCGCAACAGAGGAGAATGGTCTATTGTACACCCCTGATCAGATTTTGGCTAGCAATGGAGCCAAGCAGAGCATTCTTCAAGCAGTTCTTGCTGTCTGTTCTCCAGGAGATGAGGTGAACTTGTAAACCTGTGAACATGATAGATATTATTGTTTGGTTGTTGCGTATGCTTTCTTAAATTAGGCTAAGTTTGCTGTTTGTATAACTAATGTGTGGTTTCCTTTTTTTTTCTTTTTTTGCGTTTCACTTCAAAATTAGAATCTATTTTAGTAGTCTTCCTGTGAAGCATAAGCAAAAGACTACAATTTTTCTGGTTGATATTTATGTTACGAAATGTGAAAACTCCATTGGAAACTTTTGTGCTTTGTCCGTTACAAGCTTGCGACAAACAATTTGAGATGGTTTTAAGAAATATTTGTTGATAGTTATGTCTTCCCAGGCAGTATCAGGAAAAAGGAGGTGCATGCATTTATATTTGGACTTTCTTCCCTATATTTCAATTTTTTGACAGGAGTTTGTTGGGCTTAGGTTTGGGTGTGCTTAATGCATTTATCAATGATCATTCATTCTTCATTCTTCAGGTTATAATTCCTGCACCATTTTGGGTTAGTTACCCAGAAATGGCCAGGCTCGCTGATGCAACACCTGTGATTCTTCCAACTCTCATTTCTGAAAATTTTCTATTGGATCCAAAGCTTCTTGAATCCAAACTCACCGAGAAGTCAAGACTGCTGATTCTCTGTTCTCCGTCTAACCCAACAGGATCTGTTTACCCCAAGGAATTACTTGAACAGATTGCAAAGATTGTAGCCAAGCATCCCAGGCTTCTGGTACAATCTGACCATGTTTGAAATCACTAGTCCTACGATTTGCCAACATTTGAAACCTGAACATTCTTTGGCTGTTTTGTTCAGGTACTATCGGATGAAATATATGAACATATAATTTATGAACCAGCAACTCACACGAGCTTTGCATCTTTGCCGGGCATGTGGGAGAGGACTTTGACAGTAAATGGTTTCTCTAAGGTACTTCCATAATTATATTAGCGCTAAAACATTGACCTATTGTTGCCTTCTAGTTTATTAATGGCTCAATATGACATTTCTAGGCATTTGCAATGACTGGTTGGCGACTTGGATATATTGCTGGCCCTAAGCATTTTGTGGCAGCATGTAATAAGATACAGAGCCAAGTGTGTTGAATTCCTACCAATCCGACATCCTTGAACTCATCTGCCGTGCATTATATTATTTGTTGTTTTTATGCTTCTCTTAAAATTCTACTCTACAAAAGCAGATACGACATAGTGGGTTGGGTAACCAACAATATATTGTTGATGTTTTTAATATTTTGTTTCTACTTTTTTGAAGTCAGGGAAAAATTGTTTACTTATATTTACTTGAGCATGTATCTTTTTGTGAGAGACTATACATTGGCATGCCAATTTCTTTCATCGGCAAACAAATCATTGAGCTTATAGCTGTTTTATGTCATTCCAGTTCACTTCTGGTGCCAGTAGTATATCTCAAAAGGCAGCAGTTGCTGCATTAGGTTTGGGCTATGCTGGCGGTGAAGCAGTTTCCATGATGGTGAAAGCTTTCAGGGAGCGGCGAGATTTCTTGGTTAAATGCTTCGGAGAATTGGAAGGTGTTAAAATGTCAGAACCTCAGGTATTAGCCTCATTTGCCTTTTCAGTAGGGTATCTAATTGTTCTCTTATATTCTTTCATCATTTTTTCTTCTTTCATCTAATTGTTATCCTTTCCATTTCTCGTACTTCTTGCATGCAGGGAGCTTTCTACCTCTTCATTGATTTCAGCTCTTACTATGGATCAGAAGCAGAAGGTTTCGGAAAAATTGAGAATTCTGAGTCTCTTTGCCGATACTTATTGGACGAGGCTCAGGTATCGTGTCACTGATTTTTAATTTCCATTTAGAAGTTTTGGAAATAATTGTTTGTCACCTAAATATTTTAAAATCTCAAGATAATTTCTTAGAAATCGCAAATCATGATAAAACAACAGTACTTGACAGCTTCTAGGATTTTTGAAGATTACATGAAGTATTCTTCGTCTTCTGTCTGTGATTTCATTATGCCCATTTGATTTATAGGTTGCATTGGTCCCGGGAGATGCATTCGGGGATGACAGTTGCATCCGGATCTCTTATGCTGCATCCCTCACAACCCTACAGGCTGCCGTGGAGAGAATTGAGAAAGCCCTTATCCTGCTCCGGCCGGCGGTCCCAGTTTGATATGGATGCACTAGTGTAAAATGTTGGTCTTGTATTTTTTTTCCTTGTGATTCAAGATATGTATTATTGTAATATTAATATTTTCAAACAAAAGCAGGCCGTTGTTCATTTTTCAATGTACTTTTTGTATGGAGGCTGAAAATATTCCATTTTTAAACTGTTTAATTGTGAAAATAAAATTATTGTATTTATGTTCATTGTATGGGCTAACAAAAGTTTTTAGATTGTCAAAATGCAACAGATTATATTGGTTTTGAAATTTATTACAAATTTCATTTGTAATTCTGAAAAATTATCATTAAACCTTTGTCAAATTCTTTAATAAAATTGTTCGTTGGGATTTTTATTTTTTCAGAAGAAATTGTCATCTACAATTAAATCAAATTAGAGAAGGAAAAACAACACGCATTCATATTTCCTTGTTACAATTCTCCTATTGCATTCAGTGAAAGATATCAAGATTTTCTCCTGATTTGAGTTTTTATTCAGCAAATTAATAGATTTCGATCAATAAATAATAAAGCATATGTGTCGAAAGATTTGTCAAAGTTCAGGAAATTATGCTCAGGAAAGGTTCCAAATTCGTATTGAAGAAGCAAGCTGTTAGAAGCAAAAATATTATTTAAGAATGATAAAGGAGTTTAAAAGTGTTCCAAGGCATCTTTCTTTTGAAGGAAATCAAAATCAAGTAATGTAAAAGTATCAGGGAATCAATTAAATTTCCAGCTGAGGAAAGTTTTCTTCAGGGATTTTCACATGTTCAGGATTGGCAATGAAAGCTGAAACTTCACCAAAAGGTTTGTTCAGCCGATAGTTTTCTTCTCTAAAAGTGAAACCTGAGACAGAAATGGAGGAAAACTATTTCTTGCACTCCTTAATTTCCAGGCAGAAACGATATTCCTGCCTCCCTGGAAACTATTTGCTTGAACTACAAGTAAATCAAGCCTCATACCGAAAGAATTCTCTTCTTGGACCATTAGTCTATAACATCCAGGAAACGACACACCTTGAAATGCCAAAATCCTGAAGCAAGAAAACAGGTGAAAAATGGAGTCCTTTGGCACAGTAGAGATTGTGTTCTTTGACCTGGAAACAACAGTTCCGAGAAAATCCGGACAGAGGTTCTGGGTGCTGGAATTTGGGGCAATCGTAGTCTGCCCGTGGAAGCTCGTGGAGCTGGATAGCTACTCCACACTGATAAAGCCAAAGGATTTGTCTGCTGTTTCGGTGAAGTCAAGCAGAACTGAGGGGATAACGCCGAGAAGCGGTGGAAAATGCCGCCGGAGTTTGAGGAAGTTGCTGATGAAAATTCTCAGGATTTTGAATGGCAGAGTTTGGGCGGGGCATAAGATTCAGAGATTTGATTGTGCCTCGAATAAAAGGAGGCTTGTGCTGAAATTGGAAAGCCTGCCCCTTTGCCAGTTGGGATGATTGATTCTTTGGGAGTCTTGACGGAGAAATTTGGCAGAAGAGCTGGGAATATGAAGGTATGTAGAGAAATAAACATTAAAATTATTTCAAGAATGCAACAATAAAACTCCTGATCAACATTTTTCAGATGCGAATATGCAGTATTACATTCGCACCGGAGACTTTCTTTCTTGTGATCACCATCCAAAATAAAACTCCTGATCTTGTCTGTTTTCCTATGTTCAGATGGCTACATTGGCTTCTTATTTTGGATTGGGGCAGCAAAAGCACAGAAGTCTTGACGATGTTAGGATGAATTTAGAAGTCCTGAAGCACTGTGCGACTGTGCTCTTCCTGGTATATATTTTCTAAAACCCTCTCATCTCTTTACAGCATAATTGCATGTGAAACCTGACTCGAGCGAATATTCAAACTACAGTATTATAATACAGATGAGATTTTATCAGTTGAATAATTAATATCGGGAAACTCATCTGGTGATTTTTCTAGCCAGATCCTCATGATTAGAATATGAAGTATTTTTTGGAATGTATATATTGCAATTAACAGGAATCAAGCCTTCCAAATTTATTGAATAGTAAATGGCAAAATAGCTCTGCCTGCACAATGACAACGAGAAGTAGAAGCAATGGAAAATTGCCATGCAGAGAAGAAACAAGCAGAAAATGGTTTCCTCCAACTTCTTTTCTCCTGGTCTTGGATTATCAAAGAACAGTTCCTTACACGACGAGGGAAGCTTGGGAGAAGGTTTTTAAAATTAATAATTTTTTATTCTTTTTATATGCAAATATGTAAATTAAATCATTAAAATTATATTAATATTAATATTTCAGAAGAATAAAAAAAAAAATTATATTGGTGACAAATAGGTCCCTAACTTGACTTCTAGTGAGATGGATTAAATTCCTTTGGTGTTAAGTTACCTAAACAAATATTATAACAATCCGAATTTATAATTTTATAAAAAGGGCACAAAATATATCCTTTTTGCAACAATATAAAATTTTAGATGACTCGAATGTTATTATGCAAATGATAATTTTTTTTTTTTTTTTGAAAATATATATTCAACATACAAGAATATATCAGATTGTTAAGTGCCTCCAGATTGTTAATATTAGTTGGCACTAAATTAATATAAATTTTAGAACTGGAAGTACTATCATTTGGCTACTAATTTAACAGGGAAAATGAGAAGAAGTAATCGATGTACGAGTATGAAGTGGGAGAAGGGTAGTACAATA
>BNST01000912.1:0-24580 GCA_019650275.1 Xylocarpus granatum | reverse complement strand
ATGCCCATAGAATAGCAGAGTAATGTAACTTATGTCTACAGCAGTGTTCTTTACCGTGGTAAAGGATTTTCGTATTTCCTAAACTTTACTCAAAACAATCATGATCTTTCTTGTCCTCGGATCTTCTATGCAATGAGTTATCCAAAATTTAATAAATTTATCATTGTTTTTTGTTGTTCAATTTTGCAGTAGCCAATTTTGTTCAGACATCCGATCTCAATTGGAAGATAACTTTATGAAATCTCTTCAAGCTGTGGTAAATTCTGACATTAACTTGTCTAAAATCCTGCTGCATTTGTTATTCATTATCTTTAGAACTTTTGTTTTTCACTGTTATTCTTCAGGTTAATGAACAGGGTGAATTGGATGCTATTAGACCGTTGCCTTGGTACCCCAATAACCTTGCTTGGCATTCAAAATTTTCTCGTATGCAGTTGAGAAAGAACTAAACCCTTGAGAGGTATTATGTGTGGTGGTGTCAGTGGATGTTTGCCGTTGCAGCCTAAAATTGTCATACTACCAAATGCTAATTCTACTTCTTGTTTGTTCTTTTATATGGTATTATGTACATCTTAGTACTATGTTTATCGGATATTCTTTTACAAATTTAATTTGCCAAACTATGATAATATTTAAGGCATATTAGAAACTGCGGTCCAAGAGTTCCTAATATTAATAATTACTGAGAACATATGATTAAACTTTAGTGCAAGGGAACTACTTTAGCATGTACAACTTTCAGGTCATCTTATGTAGAGAATGTAAGTTTTAGGCTAAAAGATCCAATTTTGCCCGAAAGTAACAAACGTATATGATGAGGAAGATTTTATTGGCTGTTTGTGAGAGTTTAATAAGTGACTGCAGTACATTAAGAATTTAATCATACTTTAGTATCTGGTTAAAGGGTAAAATTTTCACTGAATGTAACATTCATTTTATGGCTGTATATTTACTCCCTGCTAGTTTTTCCAAAAAATATAGCTGATTATGTTACGGAATTTTTGGGGTGTTATATGATGGGATCATTGGGAACTTTTTCCTGGAGAAATAATTTGCATGATGCTGCAAATGGTCCTCAGTCATGAAAATACTAGTTTGAAGACAAACCATGAGAGGATAGTAAAAATGGATACTAGTTTTGGTTCAGATATTCAATGCCTATGGTGGTCTTTTCTCAGTGTGACTATTATTTGATGGAATTGTTGCTGGATAGTTTTGGTTTCTTGGATGTGTAAGGTAATTTGTCTACTCAACAGGATCACATTCTCAAAGTTTGTTATTTGGAATTTTGACATGTCTATGTTAAGTTTCTAGCCCCTAATATAAGTTTTCTTGTATGGAAACTGCAGGGATTGTATTTATAAATATCCATACACTAAATTTCTCGTTTTATCTTTCTTAATAAATGCTAATCTTAAGCTTAGTTTTCATTTGCTAAAGGCTTTCTTTATGGTGCATGCACTCAAAACTTGAGAGTTGTTTGACTATAATCTGACAATGTTGAGAAAGAAATACACCCGTTTCTTTTGTTTTATTAATGATTGATCTGATGCCATTCTGTGTGTTCTCAAATATAAACTATGATATGAATAATTTTAGTGCAGGGGATATGATTTACTCTTTTTGGCTATTCTGTTGGTTCCTTGGCATGGGAATCTGCTATTTTCATACTGAATGTGCTAGCTGTCTGTATTGCCATCTGCTGATTTTGATCATTCAACTAGATTTGAATTAGTTGTCATTAATTAAATTCCCAATTCTTGATTCTGATCGAACTTTTTTCCAGGTTCCATGTGTTCTTAAAGCTAGAAAATCAAATTGGGAACATCACCAGACAGGAAGCTGTGAACATGGTGGGCCAACTTAACCCCATTGGGATTTAACAGTGATATTGTTATTTATAAATTGTTTGGTGTTGAATGTCTGTAGTTATTCCTTTAGGATTTGGTTTTTGGAGGTACCTCCCCTCTTCCTTGACGTACAACCACATCATTATGTACTTGATAGTAAGTGACTTATGTGCATCTAAAGCTTCTCCCGCAGGCTTCTTTCCTTTATCCACTAGAAATGTTGATTTCTTTGGTTTAAGCAAATGATGATCTCTAGGAGGTGTCATACTCTCTCATAGCAATTTTACATCTTGTATGGATCCCCATTTGTCAAATGGGTTATAAAGTTGCAGGTTATAGGCATGAAATATTGACACATTATACATCCAAAAATAGAAGACAAGGTAATTAAGTATTCCTCACTGCTTTCTTGTTTTATTCAGTGTGTGCTGCACCAGGTTCAAAAACATTCCAATTGCTAGAGATTGTACATCAATCAACAACACCAAGAGCACTACCTAATGGAATGGTTTGTTTTACTTCAACTATTTTCTGTGCCAGTAGCTTCTCTTTCTGGTTCATTTCATTTCTTCTGTCCTCTTTCTTTTCAATTACATTGTAAATTTTAGCAAGCAATCTTATTGTTAATTTGCCAGGGCAAGTTCTTTTTCCTGATGGTGTGGAGTTCTCTCATTCTTTTAATTATGTATGGTAAATTGATTTATCTTGTCACTTTCTCCCTTTTTTCATTTTATTTTTAAATTTAATTTTTGATTGCATGAATAGGTTGTAGCAAATGATCTTGATGTCCAAAGATGCAATCTTCTAATCCACCAAACAAAAAAGGATGTGCACTGCAAACTTGATTGTCACAAATCATGAAGCTCAACACTTCCCTGGTTGCCGAAAAAAACAAAAATTTTTCTTGTGCTTCTGATAAAGGAATTGGATCCAAATCGTGCATTAGTCAGCTTCTATTTGATCGTGTCTTATGTGATGTTCCTGGTAGTGGAGATGGTGTACTGTGCAAAGCTCCAGATATCTGGAGGAAATGGTTGGATATTTTATCCCTTATCCTTTGAATCTTCATTTGATTGTTTACACTACATGTAGAGTTAGTTTTTGTATTGATATTGTGCAGGAATGTAGGATTGGGCAATGGTCTCCATAGCCATGCGAGGTATCTTGTGTAAAATAATCTAATTGAAATTTCTTTATGATTTTGTGGTCTTATGCTTTTAGGTTTTCTAGGTTGGTGATTTATTTATGATAAACGTCAATGTGAGTAGCAGAGCCAAATATTCATGCTTTTGAGGTTGATTTGGATTTGTAATCGTGCTAGATCATGTCTAGCATTCCCTATGAGTTCAAGGTCAACTTGAGCATAGTAGGTGTATGAGTTAATTGGCTGATAATGAATGCTTTCAAATCAACTAATAAAGTCCAGAAAACTGACCTAGTCTGTCTGACCACAACATTCCTGAAGTTGACAAGTCATTCGATAATCTCTGTGAGACCATTATAGTGAAGTTACTAGGTTCAATAATTGGATATAGTCTTTGTTTCTTTCTTCTTCGATGTCCTAAAATTTTAATTCTGATGTAGTTTGTTGGCTGATATAAAAGTATATTTTATTTGACACATATTTAACTTTTCTCAAAAAAAAACAATCCTTTTGAAGAGAATGTCAAGAAGATTCTCGATAACCATGGCGTTAAGAGTATCATTCCATTATCTCTATAAGTCTGCTCTTAGCTTCGGATACTTGGGCTCTCTTCCTTTTCTAGAAGCAATTTTTCTTTTTCCCTTTAGTTGGGCATGTTACAGTTATGAAAGTGCTTTTGTTTTGATAGGTATATCTCTGCTCAAAGTGGGTGGAAGAATAGTTTATTCAACCGGCTCCATGAATCCAGTGGAGAATGAGACTGTGGTTGCTGAGGTGATGTACTTATGATTAGACACTCCAAATGGGGTCACATGGGGAACTTTTATTAAATTGTTTTATCATCATTAAAATTATGGTAAAACAAAATAGTTTTGTTTATAGTCGTGATTGTCCTGTAAAATGTTGTCTGGAGTCAAAATTTACTCCAAATAGGTTTGTTGTCTATACCGTCATGTATGGTTATGCTCTTCCTTGTGGCACTTGTAAGCCTCCATTTTGTGAGTGTCCTTGTTGTTCGCTGATAAAATTTTATGCTCAACATTCTAGCATGTCTGAATAAAATGGCCCTTCTGTCATATTCTTCAGATTTTGCAAAAATGCGGAGGATCTGTTGAACTTGTTGATGTCTCAACTGAGCTTCCCCAACTTCTTCGTCGGCCAGGTCTTAAAAAGTGGAAGGTGAGTCATGACTTCCCCCAAGTTCCCACTCAATCCTTTTTCCTGCCTAAGGTTTGATGTGCTATTTATATGGAATAAAATTCTTGCATACATCAGTTTGTGCCTTGCTATCACTAAACTTATACGACAAAATCAAAAGATTTTCCATTGCCCAGAATTCTGAATCTAAGCACTTGTATGTTTCTGGATGTTGTCAATAGAAGATGATACATGCTCCACATTAAGTACACTGAAGTGACGTTGATTAACATGTGGTTGTTTGTTTGTGCATTAGTTTATAAACTCTTAACAGGATGTTGACAGGGACACTTTTTTGTTTCCTATATCAAGGACAGGGAGTAAGATATTTGAGTCATATCTAGTACTATACCATAAGAATTGTTTTTCCTTGTGATATGACTTTTTAAAAAGGCTATAGCATGGGTTACCACACTTTTCCAGATTAGTCCTCTATGACAAAAGGAAGGTTGACTTGATGGTATATATGGGAAGAGTGTATGATAAAATCCAAATTATGTCAGGAAAGTAATTATTAATGCTGTCAGATTTTCTCCTTTCAAAGTGTGTCTAGGCCTTTCGTCTCTGGGGCTTCCTCTCAGTACTTGTTCTTTTATTAGAACAACCTAGTTCTGTTCTTATGTGTTATGTCGTCAACTAGTTATTAACATTGCTGGAACTTTAAATAGGACATGGATTCTTGCTTTTGTCCAAATTTATAAGAGAGCTTGGTAAATGTGTGAAGTATGAATATAAAGTGCATAGTTGGTTAAATGATTTAACCAACTTTAAGATCCAACTTTTAATAGCCAGAATTAATGTTTCACTGTTAATGGTGACATCTGTGAAGCTTTAAATAAGGAGCAACGTATTAGGCTTCCTTGTTGCCGTGTGGAGAATCTATCTGGTTGGAGGTAACATTAAAAAAATAAAAGCATTTTGAAAGCTTTCTTTGAGCCTTGTAAGGCCTTCTGGGCTAGCATGGGTCTTGGGACCTAAAGTCAAAGCTATTATATTGTTGCATGCAGCCAAAATAATGAGATATGGTCTCATGAACAAAGTTTTACTGCTTTTCATTTTTATCCACTTGTGTTCTACTTTAAAATTGTCAATTGCATATGATATACTTCGTTCTTTATGCATGTAGGTGCGTGACAAGGGTGTCTGGTTAGCTTCTTACAAAGATGTTCCCAAATTCCGCAGAACCAGGATTGTACACAGCATGTTTCCTTCTGGCAGATGCCCCCGATGGACACAATTAATGATGGCCATACTATGAGAATGGTGCTATGCAAATTCTGATGTAACAGCTTTGATAATATAATAACTTTTAAAATTAATGGATTGATTGAATTTGTACGCTATTGTTATTTTGCCTAGAAGAAGTGTTGTCAAATAAAAATCACATTTATTTTGCTTAGAAGTAGTAATCTTCAGTAAAAATTACACATACTGTATTGACTACTTTAACACTCTCAAGGCAGTAGCAATGCAGATTCAAGGAGTCAAAATAGAGGCAGAACTGCATGTGTTAGCCCTGGCAGGTCTTGATGTGGTTTTAGGCAATGCTTGGCTTAAAACCATAGGCAAGATAATGTTCGACTACGAATCCATGGCCATGCACTTCCAGTGGAAGGGAAGGGACTGCACATGGGAGGCATCCACCACTAATGCAGCGCATCATTGTGAGGTAAGTACCCTTGAACGACTATACAGAAAAAGGGCACAATGTTTTGCTGTTCTCTTGGCCACAAAGAGGAAAACACAGCCGAACATCATACACACGAAGACATACCAATAGGAGTAAGGAACCTACTGGAGCAATTCAGAGATGTCTTAGGAGAGCCACAAGGACTGCCACCCTCAAGACATTATGACCATGCCATCCCATTAATCAATGAAACCAAAGTGATTAATGTAGCACCTTACGGTATGCACACTTCCAAAAGAATGAGATCGAAAGACAAGTGGAAGAGATGCTACAGCAAGGTATTATCCAACCTAGCACTTCCCCTTTTTCTTCTCCCATTTTACTTGTTAGAAAGAAAGACGAAACTTGGAGGTTTTGCACCGATTACCAGGCACTCAACCAAGCAACTGTCAAGGATCATTTTTCGATCCCAACAATTGATGATATGCTGGACGAGTTACATGGAGCGAAGTTGTTCACCAAGCTGGATCTCAAGGCCGGATATCATCAAATATGCATGAAAGAAGAGGACGTGCAGAAGACAGCATTTCGGACTCATAGTGGACACTACGAGTACCTAGTCATGCCCTTCAGACTTTGCAACGCACCCTCCACCTTTCAAGCAGCCATGAATGACATCTTCAAACCCTTATTTGCACAGGTTTGTATTAGTTTTCTTTGATGACATTTTGGTCTATTCCAGGAACCATGATGATCATCTAAAACACTTAGCAAAAGTGCTAGAGGTGTTAAGAAGAAATCACTTCGTTATCAAGCCATCCAAGTGCACGTTCATGCAAGAGGAGCTTGAATACCTCGGTCACATCATATCCGGAGATGGAGTGATGGTAGACCAACAAAAAATAGGAGCCATGCAAACATGGCCAACTCCTAAGAATGTCACAGAACTTAGAGGATTTCTAGGTTTAACAGGCTACTACCGACCCATTATTTAAAGTCCAAACCGAGCAGGGCAGAAACAACCACCTACTACAAACATCTAGGAGGCTACAATCAGAAGTCACACAGCACCAAGTGCATGAGGACGAGTCTGACCAGGAGCAGCTTCCCTCTCAAGAAAGGGGGAAAAGGCACATGAGTTTGGGAAGTAGGAGGGATACTTCACCAAACGAACACCTGCCCCATGATCGCTACAATAATTATAGCGACGATGAGGAAGTGCTGGACAGAAGGCCCACATCATGGCAACCAAGAAGGGTGCGGAATCATCCTGAGGCAGAACCATGTTGCACCACAAGGAGGGAGGATTGGCACTACGACAGCCCAAGCCATTACACACGGCCTAAGGTAAAAATCGAGTTCCCTACCTTTGAGAAGGGAGATCCAGCCGAATGGATCTCCAAGGCTGAATTTTACTTTGAGAAACAAGGTATTGAGAGAGGTGAAAGGGTTGATTTTGCATCCTATCACCTATGTGGGAGAGCCAATCAATGGTGGCATTGGCTTAAGGCCACCTATGGCCAAGAAGGAAGAAGGATAGGCTGGACAAGGTTCACACAAGAGTTAGTGAACAGATTTGGCCCGTCTAGCATGACAAATTACAAGGGACAGCTTGCCAAGATTAGGCAAGAGGGATCTCTAGAAAGTGACCTTGAAGAATTTGAGAGGATGGCGAATTGGTAGGACATTGGCCAGATAGGGCACTAATTGGCACTTTTCTAGATGGCCTTGTACCTTGGCTAAGCCGAGAAGTGAAGATGAGGGATCCAAACTCCCTCACTCAGTGCATTCGGTTGGCAAGACTCATCAACGATGGGAGAAGCATCACCCGCTGCACAACCAAGGTCATCAAACCCTTGGACAAATTAGGTAAGGCATCCTCATCAAGTAAGACAGTGCCCTTAAAAACAAAGGACCCTCTCAAACTATGCACCAAAGAAATCAACAGGAGAATTGAAAGAGGCCTATGTTTTAGGTGCAACGATAAGTGGCAAGTTGGCCACAAGTGCAAAAAAGGGCTGTTCAGCATCATTGAAGTGGTAACTGATGAAGAACACGAGGAAAGCAGTGAGGAAGAACAAGAAAGCCGTACGGACAGCGAGGAGGAAGTAGAGGCAGAACACTTCCCTGATCAAGCGGAAGAAGGCAAAATCAACTTGCATGCAGTAGGGGCAACCACCAAGCCTACTGCCATGAGGTTGTTCGCAACCATTAACAGGGAAGAACGTTTTGGTATTGATAGATAGTGGAGCTACCCATAATTTCATCAACACAAAATTAGTCAAAACACTTCAGCTACGTCCGAAAAGGATTGCACCCTTTGAGGTAAGAGTGGCAAGCGGACAGAAGCTCAAGTGCGCACAAGTTATCTAGGCAGTGGCAATGCAGATTAAAGGAGTCAAGATAGGGACAGAACTGCATGTGTTAACCTTGGCAGGCCTTGATGTGGTTTTAGGCAAAGCGTGGCTTAAAACCATAGGCAAGATAATGTTTGACTACGAATCCATGGCCATGCACTTCCAATGGAAGGGAAGGGACTGCACGTGGGAGGCATCCACCACCAATGCAGCGCATCATTGTGAGGTAAGTACCCTTGAACGACTATACAGAAAAAGGGCACAATGTTTAGCGGTTCTCTTGGCCACAAAGGAGGAAAACACAGCCGAACATCATACTCACGAAGACATACCAGTGGCAGTAAGGAACCAACTGGAGCAATTTGGAGATGTTTTAGGAGAGCCACAAGGGCTACCACCCTCAAGACATTATGACCATGCCATCTCATTAATCGACGAGACCAAGGCGATTAAAGTACCACCTTACTGGTATGCACACTTCCAAAAGCACGAGATCGAAAGACAAGTGGAAGAGATGCTACAGCAAGATATTATCCAACCTAGCACTTCCCCTTTTTCTTCTCCTGTTCTACTTGTTAGAAAGAAAGACAGAACTTGGAGGTTTTGCACCGATTACCGGGCACTCAACCAAGCGACTATCAAGGATCATTTCCTGATCCCCACAATTGTGATATGCTGGACGAGCTACATGGAGCGAAGTTGTTTACCAAGCTGGATCTCAAGGCCAGATATCATCAAATATGCATGAAAGAAGAGGATGTGCGGAAGACATCATTTCAGACTCATAGTGGACACTATGAGTACCTAGTCATTCCCTTCGAACTATGCAACGCACCCTCCACCTTTCAAGCAGCCATGAACGACATCTTCAAACCTTATTTGTGCAGGTTTGTTTTAGTTTTCTTTGATGACATTTTGTTCTATTCCAGGAACCACGATGATCATCTAGAACACTTAGCAAAAGTGCTAGAGGTGTTAAGAAGAAACCACTTCATTATCAAGCCATCCAAGTGCACGTTCATGAAAGAGGAGCTTGAATACCTCGGTCACATCATATCTGGAGATGGAGTGAAGGTAGGCCAATGGAAAATAGGAGCCATGCAAACATGGCCAACTCCTAAGAATGTCACAGAACTTAGAGGATTTCCAGGCTTGACAGGCTACTATCGCTGATTTGTTTCGCAAATACGGCACCATAGCAAAACCATTGACGGATTTGCTAAAGAAGGACGGTTTCCTATGGATAGAGAAGAGTTAAGACGCATTCAAGTTGTTAAAGCAAGCTATGTGTGAGACCCCAGTGTTAGCACTGCCCGACTTCAACCAAACCTTCAAGCTTCACACTGACGCATGTCAAGATGGAATAGGTGCTGTCCTGAGTCAAGCCGGAAGACCTATTTCATACATGAGCAGAGTCTTAGGGCCCATGAAGAAGGAATGGTCAGTATACGACAAAGAGATGTTAGCTATCATCCATGCAGTCAAGGTATGGTGACCTTACCTTCTTGGGAGGAAATTCCTGATCATTACGGATCAACAACCCTTGAGAAGCCTCATGGAGCAGAAAATTACCACCCCAGAGCAGCAAAAGTTCCTTGTCAAGTTGCTGGGATACGAGTATGAAATAATATACAAACCAGGCAAGGAAAACAAGGTGGCAGACGTATTGTCCAGAAGCAATGGAGGTCAAGCATTGTGGACAGCATGTGAGCCTAATGACGCATGCCTCACTGCCATTAGCGGAGCGGAGTGGAATGTATGGACAGAAATCAAGGAGGCAATAGAAATTGACCCTCAAAGCCAAGAGCTCATGGAGAAGATCAAGAATTTTGACCCTAAGGTTAGTAAATTCACCCTGAAGAACGGGTATATTTGGCACAACCAACAGGCGTATGTACCAAACATACCGGGACTAAGAGGGAAGATCTTGAATTACTTCCACAACTCACGAGAACTAGGACATTCAGGATGGTTCCATACTTACATGCGGATCAAGCTATTCTTTTGGTGGGAAGGACTTAAGGCTGAGATCAGGAAGCTAGTCCGAGAATGTGATGTTTGTCAGCGCACCAAACCAGAAGGTGGCAAGCCCAAGGGGTTGTTGCAGCCTTTGCCAGTACCAGGACAGGTTTGGGAAGACTTAACAATGGACTTCATCACAGGAATGCCCAACAGCAAGGGTTACAAGGTGATATTAACCGTAGTAGAGTGCACACTTTGTGCCACTCAAGCAACCATACACGGCAAAAGAAGTAGCCCAAGAGTTCATCAAAAAACGTGGTAAGAGTTCATGGCATACCACGGACAATGCTGTCCGATAGAGATACTGTTTTCATGAGCAAGTTCTGGAATGAGCTTTTTACACAGCTCGGCAGCAACTTGGTCGCCTCATCCGCCTTTCATCCACAAACAGATGGACAAAGTGAGGTAACCAATAGAACCCTAGAGTAGTACTTAAGGTGTTTTTGCCATGATCATCAAAACGATTGGGAGGAGTACATACCATGGGCAGAACTGTGGTATAATACTGCCTATCATGTGGCAATCAAGATGACACCATACCAAGCCGTATATGGAAGAATACCCCCGGGAATGTCAAGTTATACCATGGGGAACAGCAGCATACATGAAGTTGATGTTGCACTTCAGTCAAGAGATGAGGTCTTGAAGAAACTCAAGCATGAGCTTGAGCAAGCAAGGGACCGAATGAAGAAACAAGCGGATAAAGGGAGGAAGGAAGTGGAATTTAAGGTAGGTGACTATGTCTATCTTAAAATCCATCCTAGGAGGAAAATAAAGGCTGGAAAGCCAACTACAGCAATGCTGGCTAGGAAGTATTTTGGACCATATGAGGTAATTGAGTGAACTTCTACTGTGGATTAGAACTTCTACTGTGGCATGGTCCTCTTGCTGAAGTAAACTTGCCAAGACGTCCTGCTGCTGCTGGAGTTCTTCACGTCGTTACTTTCCTTCTCCTACTCGGATTGCTTCATGCATGTCCTGCCAATGCTGGTCTTCTTCTTGGCTTGGATTTTCGCAATCACTTAGGACTGAGTCAGAACCTGGCCGTGCTTCACTGCTTGCTGCATGTAGGCTTGTTGCACACACATTCTGGCATGTTTCTGTCTCTCTTGCTGCTTGGCGCCTCGTGAGCATTCGCTCACGCTACCTTTGCCTTCTAAGGTCCTCAACAATCCCCTCTTTCTTAAAGACTCACCTTGTCCTCAAGGTGGAAATTAGGGAAATGTTGCTTCTAGATGTCATTATGGTACTCCCAAACTTGTACGAGTAATGGCAAAGGTTGTAGCAATCCCTTGGTCTTGCCATCTTCTGGTTTTATCCATTGGCAAATGTCACAATTGTTGTCTTTCTTCTTGACTTCTGCCTTGAATCCTTCCAACCAAAAGAATAGCTTGATCCACATGTAAGTACAGAACCATCCTGAATGTCCTCCTTCCCGTGAGTTGTGGAAGTGATTCAAGATCTTCCCTCTTAGTCTTGGTATGTTTGGTACATACACCTGCTGGTTGTGCCAAATATATCCATTCTTAAGGGTGAATTTACTAACCTTAGGGTCAAAATTCTTGATCTTTTCTGTGAGTTCTTGGCTTTGAGGGTCAATTTCTATTGCCTCCTTGATTTTTGTCCATACATTCTACTCTGCTCTGCTAATGGCAGTGAGGCATGCGTCATTAGGCTCACATGCTGTCCACAGCACTTGACCTCCATTGCTTTGACATTGCCCTTTGTTTTCCTTGCCAGGCTTGTAGATTATTTTATACTCATAACCTAGTAATTTGACAAGGAACTTTTGCTGCTTTGGGGTGGTAATTTTCTGCTCCATGAGACTTCTCAAGGGTTGTTGATCTAGTAATGATTAGGAATTTCCTCCCAAGAAGGTAAGGTTGCCATACCTTGACTGCTTGGATGATGGCCAACATTTTCTTGGCCTATACTGACCATTCCTTCTTCATGGGCCCTAAGACTCTGCTCATGTATGCAATAGGACACCTCATATCCGAAGAAGGAGTGAAGGTACACCAATGGAAAATAGAAGCCATGCAAACATGGCCAATTCCTAAGAATGTCATAGAACTTAGAGGATTTCTAGGTTTGACAGGCTATTACCGTCGATTTGTTCACAAATACGGTGCCATAGAAAAACCACTAATAGACTTGCTAAAGAAGGACAGATTCCTATAGACAGAGAAGAGTGAAGATGCATTCGAGTTGTTGAAGCAAGCTATGTGTGAGACCCCAGTGTTAGCACTGCCCGACTTCAATGACATCCAGAAGCAATGTTTCCCTAAATTCTGCCTTGAGGACAAGGTGAGTCTCCAAGAAAGGGGGATTGTTGAGGACCTTAGGAGGCAAAGGGAGTGTGAGAGAATGTGCGCAAGACGCCAGGCAGCAAGAGAAGCAGCAACAGGCCAGCAAGTGCGCACAACAAGCTTGCACGCAGCATGCAATGAAGCATGACCAGGTTCTAACTCAGTCCTAAGTGATTGCAGAAAGCCAAGCCAAGAAGAATACCAGCATTGGCAGGACACGCATGAAGCAATCCAAGTAGGAGAAGGAGAGTGACGACGTGAAGAACTCCAGCAGCAGCAGGACGTCTTGGCAGGTTTTACTTCAGCAAGGGGACCATGCCAAAGAGAAAGTCTTGGAGAGGAAGGACGCCACAGCAGAAGTCTAATCCAAGAAGGAAATGGCAAGAAGAAGTCAGCAGCTGTAGGAAAGAAGATAAGATAAGGACAGAAGGACTTAGTCAAAGTAGGAATTCTTGTCTTAGTAGGAACTCAAGAAAGACCAAGAATCCTTGTAGGATTAGGAAACAATAGGATAAGGTCTATCTTGATAATGTTTTAGATAACTTAGAAAAGCTTGTTGACTTAGGAAAACATATCCTAAGTGGATAAGGAACCTAAGTACTAGTTAGATTAGGATAAGGCTGTCTTAGGACTATAAATACAGCCCATTATTTGTGAGGAGGACATATGCTCCGAATTTTGTTATTTTCTCATTCAATAATCAAGAATCAAGGTTAGCATTCTTGCTTACTTTCTTGTTTATATTTTTGGTTATCTTTTAAGAGTTGTCTTGAGATAACTTGGGCTTAAGACAAGGTTAAGAGTTGTCTTCCTTGCTTAAGAGCTTAGGTTGAAGTTAAGAGTTGTCTTCTTCAACCAAGGCAAGTTGTGATAGGTTTAAGAGTTGTCTTGCCTATCCAACATATCCTTATATATATTAGTTAACCCAAAGGACAGCTTAGGGGACATAAATATAAGAAAAGAACTCAAGAATCAAATGGGACAGCAAGTTAGGAAGGATTCCAATAGGCGTGCTGACCCCTAAGGTGTAGAAAAGTTGGGGAAAAAATTGGGACCCCAACACGAATGCACCCAACGCCTCTGGCACACCTGCGGGAATGTTCCAGTCACTCATGGATTCTGTCCCAAGGACTACTGAACGTGTCTGACACCGCTTCCGCACTAGCTCAGATGTTCTGGTCATTCCTGGAAATGTGTCCAACGCACCTGTTGAGCCTGCAGGGATTTTGGGGTCGCCCCCAAAAAGTTTTTCCCATGCACTGCCCAATGCACCTGAAGCATCTACCGTGCCAGCAGGCATGTTCTGGTCGCTACTGGAAGTTTGCCCCAAGCACCGCCGAATGCACCGGACGCCGTTGCCGTACAAGCGGGGATGTTCCTATCACTCCCCAAAGTTCGTCCTGCACACTGCCAAACACGCCTGATGCTGCTGCCGTGCCAGCAAGGAAGTACTGGTCGCTTCCGGAAGTTCGTTCGCGCACTGCCTAATGCACCCGAAGCCTCTGCCATGCCCCAGGGATGTTCCGCTTGCTCCCAGAAGTTTATTCTGTGCACTGCTGACAGCACCTGGCACTGCTTCTGTGCCCGCGGGGATGTTGCGGTAGCTCCCAGAAGTTTGCCCCACACATGGCCAAATGCATCTGATGCCTCTGCTGTGCCCGTGGTAATTTTTTGGTTGCTCCAAGAATTTCATCAAGCGCACTGCCAAAGGTGCCCGAAGTCTCTGCCAGACCCATGGGGATGTTCCGGTCACTTCTGAAAGTTCATCCCATGCACTACCGAGCATGTTTCATGCCTCTGTTGAGCCCACAGGGATGTTCTGATCGCTCCCTAATGTTCATCCTGTGCACTGACAAACAAGCCTGAAGCCTTTACTGCACCCACAAGGATCTTCCGGTTGCTCTTGGAACTTCGTCCCCTGCACTGCTTAACATTTCTAATGCTGCTACCACACACATTGGAATGCTATGGTACTCCTAGAAGTTTATCCCACGCACTTCCAAACGTGCCCGACACCTCTACTGCACCTGCAAGAAAGTTCCCGCCACTCACAGAAGTTTGTCCTGTGCACTGCACAACACGCCCGAAGCCTTTGCCGCGTCTGCGGGGATGTTCCTGTCGCTCCCGAAAGTTTATCCAATGCACTGCCGAACACACCTGATGCCACTGTCATCCCCAAGGGGATGTTCTAGTTGGTTCCTGAAGTACGTCATGTGCACTGCCGAACTCGACTGATGCCACTGCTGTGCATGTGGGGATATTCCGGCCACTCTTGGATGTTCGTCCCACACAATGCCCAATGCATCCGACACTGAAGCCATGCCCGCAGGGATATTTTGGTTGCTCTTGGAAGTTCGTCCCCGTGCACTGACTAACATGCCTGAAGCATCTGCCACACCCACAGGGATGTTCCAGTCACTCCTGGATCTTCGTCCTGTACACTGCCTAATGCACCCGAAGCCGCTGCTGTGCCCGTGGGGATGTTCTGGTCAGTCCTGGAAGTCCGTCCCACGCATTGCCAAACACTCCCGACACCTCTGCTGCACCTGCGCAAAAGTTCCTGGTGCCCCTAGAAGTTTGTCCCTGGCCACTACCCAATGTGCCCAGAACTCTGCTGGCACCCGCAGGATGTTCCAGTCGCTCTCGAAAGTTCGTAAAACCCATGCCGAATGTGCCCGATGATGCTGCCATGCCTACAGGGATGTGCTGGTCGATCCTCGAAGTTCGTCATGTGCACTGCCAAACATGCCTGACGCTGCTGCCGCGCCCGTGGGGATGTTCTAGCTGCTTCCAAAAGTTCATCCCGTGCACTGCCAAATGCACCCAACACCTCTGCCGCACCCGTAGGGATGTTCCTGAAGCTCCTGGAAGTTCGTACCATGCACTGCACAACCCAGCTGAAGCCTCTGCCGTGACTGTAGGGATGTTCTGGTCACTCCGGGAAGTTTGTCCCAAGCACTGCCGAACGTGTAAGACGCCTCTGCTGAGCCCCAACGAGATTTTTTGGTCTCTCCCAGAAGTTTGTCCCGCGCACTGCCCAATGCGCCCAAAGCTACTTCCGCACCCGCAGGGATGTTGCGGTCGCTTCTGGAAGTTCATCTTGCACACTGCCAAATGTGCCACTGCTACGCCTGCAGGGATTTTTGGGTCACTCCCAGAAGTTCATCTAGCGCACTGCCGAACTCGCTCGATGCCACTGCTGTACTCGTGGGGATGTTCTGGTCTCTCGCAGAAATTCATCGCATGCACTGCCGAACGCGCCCAATGCTTCTGCCGCACCTGTGGGTATGTTCTGGTCTCTCCCAGAAGTTCATCCCACGCACTGCACAACACACCGACGCCTCTGCCGTGCTTGCAGGGATATTCTGGCCGCTCTCACATGTTCATCCTGTGCATCATCGAATGTGTCCAACACCTCTGCCGAGCCCGCAAGGGATTTTCGGTTGCTCCCAGAAGTTCATCCTGCGCACTGCCCGACGCCCTTGCTACGCCTGCAGGGATGTTCCGGTCAATGCTAGAAGTTCATCCTGTGCACTGCCCGAAGCGCGGGAAGCCTCTACCACGCTTGGGGGGATGTTTCTCTAGCTCCCGGAAGTTTGTCCTGTACACTGCTAAATGTGCCTGACGCCGCTCTGTGCCTGCAGGGATGTTCCGGCTGCTCCTCAAAGTTTGTCCAGCTCATTGCTGAATGCGCCCAGCACAGCTGCGGTTCCCGCAGGGATGTTCAAGTCACTCCCTGAAGTTCATCCCGTGCACTGCCAAATGCACCCAATGCCTCTGCCTTACATGCGGGGATGTTCTAGTCACTCTTGGAAGCTCGTACCATGCACTGTCCAATGCACCCGAAGCCTCTGCCGCGCCAATGGGGAGATTCTGGTCACTTCTAGAAGTTTGTCCTAAGCACTACTGAACGTGTCCAATGCCGTTGTCATGCCTGCGGAAATGTTCTAGTCACTCCCAGAAGTTCGTCCCACACACTGCCGAATGCGTCCGTCACCTCTGCCGAGCCTGCAGGGGATTTTCCGGTAGTTCCTCGGAAGTTCATCCCGTGCATTGCCCAACATGCCTAATGCCGCTGCTGTGCCCAGTAGGAATTTTCCGGTTGCTCCTAGAAGTTCATCCCACGCACTGCCGAACGTGTCCAACGCTGCTGCCACGCCCACAAGGATATTCTGGTTGCTCCCGAATGTTCGTCCCATGCACTGGCAAATGCGCCCAATGCCTCTACCGCACCTATTTGGATGTTTTCAGTTGCTCCCAGAAATTCATCCCTCGCACTGTTGAATGTGCCTGACGCCGCTAATGTGACTGCAGGGATATTCCGATCACTCCCAGAAGTTTGTCTCGTGCACTACCAAACGTGACCCATGCTGCAGACACACCTGTGGCGATGTTTCGGTCGCTCCCAGACATTCATCCCGTGCACTGCCCAATGCGCCCAAAGCATCTAACAGGCCCATGGGGATGTTCCAGTCGCTCCCGGAAGTTTGTCCTGCTCATTGCTGAACATGTCCGACGCTGCTGCTGCACCTGCAGGGATCTTCTTGTTGCTCCCCAAAGTTCTTCCTCACACTTCTTAATGCAACAAACACCACTGCTGTGCCCATGAGGATTTCCCAGTCACTCCCGGAAAGTTTGTCATGTGCACTGCCGAACGTGTCCGACGCTGCTGCCGCGACCACGAGGATGTTTTGGTTGCTCCTGGAAGTTCATCCCATGCACTACCTAATGTGCTGACACCTGTGCCGTGCCTGCAGGGATGTTCTGTTCACTCATGGAAGTTCATCCTGTGCACTGTCAAATATACCTAATGCCTCTGCGGCACACCTACAGGGATGTTCCGGCAAATTTTGGAAGTTTGTTCCGCACACTGCCGAACATGCCTGATGCCACTGTGTCAACCGCGAAGATGTTCTGCTCAATCCTGGAAGTCCATCCCGTGCACTACTAAATGTGCCTTAAGCCTTTGCTGCACCCACTCGGATGTACAGGTCACTTCGGGAAGTTCATCCCCTACACTACACAATGCGCCCGAAGCTTCTACCATGCCCGCGAGGATGTTCCTATCACTCCTGGAAGTTTGTCCCACGCACTTTCAAACGCACCCAATGCCTCTGCCACGCCAACGAGGATGCTCCAGTTGCTGCCGGAAGATTTGTCCCGTACATTGCCGAATGTGCCCAAAGCCTCTGCCGCACCCACAGGGATGTTCCGGTCGCTCCCAGAAGTTCATCCCGCACACTGCCGAATGCATCTGATGCCTCTGCTAGCCCGCGGGGATGTGATGGTCACTCCAGAAATTCATCATGAGCACTGCTGAACATATCTGATGCCTATGTCATCCCTACGGGGATGCTCTGTTCACTCCTGGACATTCGTACAACGCACATAAAAACGTGCCTGATGCCTCTGCTCGCTTGTGGGTATGTTCCGATCATTCCCGATAGTTCATCTTGCGCACTGGCGAACGCGTCTGATGCCTCTGCCGCTCAATGTCAGGATTTCCCGGTCGCTCCTAAATTTTGCACCACGCACTGTACAATGCACTTGAAGCCTCTGCCACAATCGCGATGATGTCTTGGTCGCTCTCGGAAGTTCGTCACGTGCACTGCCGAATGTGCCCGACCGACTGTACAAAATTTGATAAAATTGCTTGCCATCTGGCAAAATTTTATTTTGACACAAGATTCTTGACATTTTTTTCCAAAACTTCTTTTGCAAACTTGCAAGCAATTTGTAAAAGAAAAGTTTTGTTGAACAAATCATCTTGAAATTTCATGACACATAAAATAATTGATAAAATTTCTTTTTCAATTGTTGAATAATTTTTTTAGCATTGAGCTAAATACTTAAATGATATATGACTATTGATTTTTTAGTTGAGCCATCTAATCTCTGTTTAAGTATCCCACCATATCTTATCTTTGATGCATCTGTCTCTACGACTAGACTAGCACTAGGGTTAGGCAGGGCTAAGCAAGGGATAATTTTGACTTTATCCTTAATCATCTTAACTACTCGAGTATGTTGATCAGACCATGCAGGTGGATCTTTCCTAAGTTTATTGACCAATGGTTGACAAATAGTCCTAAGGTTTGGAAAGAAATCAACTACATAGTTAAGAGATCTTAAAATTCTCTATAATTGGGTTCTATCCTTGAGCTCATCTAGAAAATTTGAACCAAATTCTATTGATCTATTTATGAGCTGAATAGTACCTTTGTAGATTTCATGACCTAGAAATTTGACTTTGGTTTGAAATAATTTTATCTTAGTAACAGATACTACTAAACCATTCTATTTGATTACTCTAAGGAAAATTTATAAATGTTTGAAATGTTGATCAATAGACTTTGAAAAGATGAGAATATCATCTATGTAAACTATTGAAAATTGAAAATATGGGTTGAGAATATTATTCATGATATTCTGGAATTATAATGGAGCATTTTTGAGTCCAAAGGACATTACATTTTATTCGTAATGTCCAAAGGGTACAGCAAAGGTTGTCTTATCCCTATCTTGGGCATTAATCTGGATTTGCCAAAATCTTGATTTTATGTCAAATTTAGAAAATATGACGGAGTCATATAATCTATTTAGCAAATCTCTTTTGTTTGGAATAGGATACCTAATCCATTAGAGCACTTTGTTGAGGGGTTTGTAATTGATGACTAGGCGCGAAACACCACGCTCTATTTTTGAGTTTTTGTTGACATAAAAGGCTGACCAACTCTAAGGTGACTTGGATGGACGGATGAGATTTTTTTATAATAAATCATTAATCTTCTTTTTGCAATGTTCAAGGAGGTCATGATTCATTTGAATGGGTTGTGCTTTGGTTAGAATGTCTCTCTCATGAAAATCTTTTTCATAAGAGAGTTAGACAATATGCTTTTTCCTTCACCAAAAAGCATTGGGTTGGTCTGAGCATATTTCTTTTTGAAAAAGATTTTGAAGTTCATGAATTCTTGTCTGGATGAGTGGATTCCCTAGTTGCCTTTCTACTTTGGCATGATTGATTTCTTTTTGTAATGCCATCACATATGATTCCTTATGTTGGATAAGGTTGATCTGCTGGCTTATTGAGTTTTGTTTGAGCACGTGAATGTCCTTTGACTGATGGCAGACAAAAAGTTGAAAGAAACCTTAGTACCCAGTACCTTAGTGTGGATTCCTTTGTCATCTACTTGGAAAGGATAGATTTGAGCAAGGAACAGAGTTCCTAAAATGATATTTTGACAGAGATTTTTGACCAGAATAAAACTATTATGAAAATAATAGTTTTGATTACAGACTTGAGCATTGGAGAGTTTGTACTTAACATTTAGGTTTGAACCATTGGCACTATTGAGACGTTCAAATGTTTTCTCATAGTATTGGTAGGAATTATTCCTTTTGGAATATAGTTTTGATCTACACTAGAATCAACTAATGCAGTAGTATTGATAGAGAAACTATTTTTTTATGTGTAAGAAAATATTGACATATCATTTTTGGAAATTAATCCTATTGATCAAATGAATAAAACCATCATCATCTAATGGTTGGTCTGGCAAAGGTAAAGACTGAGATAGTTGATTATTACTGCTTTCAGCTTGCTGATTTGTAGTTTGAACAATGGTTCTAGAGTTTTATAACAACTCTATTTTAACATTGGTTTGGAGCTGGTGAAGCTATTGATCATTGACTTGTTTTTTCAAGTCTTTGATTTGGGCTTTTAGGAGTTTAATCTCTTCTTAAAGTTCTCTCATGGTTACCTACTTGAACAGAATTTGAGTGGGGTATTTTTCAAAGATTTTGTTGAGATTGAAAGTTTTAGGCTTTAAGTGGAAGGAGCATGGCAAGCCCAGGAGACCAATGGTCAGTGATGTTGATAAGGAGGGTGGAAAAAGTGGCTTTAGTATCAAAGATTAGGGTCGCTCTTGGAAGTTCATCCTACATGCACCCAATGCCTCTGCCATGCTCGTATGGATGTTCATATCACTCCTGAAAGTTCGTTGTGAGAACTACTGAACGTGTCCGATGCCTCTGCTAAGCCCGTAGGGAATTTCCGATTATTTTTGAAAGTTCGTCCCATGCACTACCAAATGCACTGACGGTGCTGCCAAGGCCGACTGGGGATGTTGCAGTCGCTCCTGAAAGTTCATCATGTGCACTCCTGAACGCGCTCGACGCCTCTGTTGTGGCCACGGGGATGTTCTGGTCTCTCCTGGAAGCTCATCCCACACACTAACCCAGCGTGCCCGAAGCCTCTCCCATGCCTAAAGGGATGTTTCGGTTGCTCACTGAAGTTCGTCCCATGCACTGCCGAATGTGTTCGACTCCACTGCCACACCTGCAGGGATGTTCCGGTTGCTTCGGAAGTTCATCCCAAGCACTACCAAATGCGTCCAATGCCTCTGCTGACCCTATGGGGATATTCTGGTGGCCCACAGAAGTTCATCATGCACACTTATGGGGATGTTTCGATTGCTCTCGGATGTTCATCCTGTGCACTGCCAAGTGTGCCGGACGCCTCTGCTGCACCCACAGGCATGTTTTGGTTGTCCCCCGAAGTTCATCCCGTGTACTGCCCAATGCACTCGAAGCCTCTACCGTGCTTGCAGGGATGTTTGCTCCCGGACGTTTTGTCCCTTGCACTGCCAAGCATGCCAAATGCCAATTTTGTGCCCATAGGGAAGTTCCTGTCGTGCCTGGTGGTTTATAGGGTGCACGAGCGAATGCACCCAACATGTCTGCCATGCTCGCAGGGATGTTTTCGGTTGCTCCTGGAAGTTCATCCCGAGCACTGACGAATGCGTCCAATGCTTCTGCTGAGCCCACATGGATGCTGTAGTCGCTCTCGGAAGTTCATCCTGTGCACAGCCGAACCCGCCTGACACCTCTGCCACGCCAGTGGGGATGTTCCCGTCGCTCCTGGAAGTTCGTCCCGAGCACTGCTGAATGTGGCAGACGCTTATACCATGTGCACAGGAATGTTCTGATCGCTCCCAGAAGTTTGTCCCATGCACTGCAAAATGCATCCGACGCCTCTGCCACATTCACAGGGATGTTCTAGTTACTCCCAAAAGTTCATCCTCCACTCAACTGAATGCGCCCGAAGCCTCTGCCGCTCCTGCAGGGATGTACTGTTGCTGCAAGAAGTTCATACCGTGCACTGCTAAACACACCTGACGCCTCTGCTAAACACGTCCGACATTGCTGCCACACCCGCAGGGATGTTCTGAACACTCGAAAATTTGTTCTGAGCACTGCCGAATGTGTCTGGCACCTCTGCCGAATGTGTCCAGCACCTCTGTTGAGCCCGTGGGGATTTTTTGGTCGCCCCTGGAAGTTCGTTCCATGCACTGCCAAACTCATCTGTCTTTGCAGCCGCACTTGCAAGGATATTCCGGTCACTCTCGGAAAGTTGTCTCACACACTGCCGAATGCGCCTTACGCTGCTGCTTTGCCCACAGGCATGTTCCAATCGCTCTTGGAAGTTTTTCCTGTACATGGCTAAACCTACCCAACACCTCTGCCACACCTGCAGGAATGTTCTGGTCGCTCATGTGAGCTCACCCTGCACACAGCCAAATGCGCCCGACACCTCTGCCACGCCTGCGTGGATGTTCTGGTCGCTTCTGGAAGTTCATCCTGAGCACTGCCAAACAAGCCTTACACCTCTGCTGCACCCATGGGGACATTTTGGTTGCTCATTGAAGTTCATGCCATGCACTGCCCAACTGTTGGGGCCCTGATTTCTTGTCCTAACTTTTCTACACCTTAGGGGTTAGCACGACTTCTAAACTTCTCCTAACTTGCTGTCCCGCTTGATCCTTGAGTTCTTTTGTATGATTAACATCCCCTAAACTATCCTTTGGGATAGATTAATGGTAAATAGATATGTTGGATAGGCAAGACAACTCTTAAACCTATCACAACTCGCCTTAGTTGAAGAAGACAACTTTTGACTTCAACTTAAGCTCTTAAGCAAGGAAGACAACACTTCACCTTGTCTTAAGCCCAAGATACCTCAAGACAACTCTTCATAGATAACTGAAATATAAACAAGAATGCTGAAGCTTGATTCTTGATTAATGAATAAAAACTTACAAATTCGGACCATATATCCATGCTAACCAATAATGGGCTGTATTTATAGTTTTGGACAGCCTTTTTCCAATTTAACTAGTACTTGAGTTCCTTATCCACTTAGGACAAGGTTTCCTAAGATAACTAGAATGTTATCAAGATTGACCTTATCCAAACATATTCTAATCCTACTAGGGTTCTTGTTCTTTCTTGATTATCTACCTAGACTAGAATTTTTATCTTATCTTGTATTCTACAGCAGCTGGACTTCCTCTTGGCTTATCCTTCTAGGACTAGGATTCTCAATGCGTATCCTTCTGCCCTTAGAATTCTCCTTGGCATGATTATCCCATTGTTACTGAAATTCATGATACATGTCCTGCTGCTGTTGGAATTCCTCCTGACTTGAACATCCTTTCTTAGCTAGAGTTCCAACATTCGTGAACTGCTGTGGTTGGAATCCTTCTTGGCTAAATGTGCATAGCTTAACGTGCCTGACACCTCTGCTGCACCTGCGGTGATGTTCTGGTTGCTCTTGCTAGTATGTCCCATACACTGACTAAAGCACCTAACCCACTGCCGCGCCCGTGGGGAATTTAATCCAACATATCCTTGCCTATCCAACATATCCTTTATATATAAGTTAATCCTGAAGGACAGCTTAGGGGACATAAATATAAGAAAAAAACTCAAGAATCAAATGGGACAGCAAGTTAGGGAGATTTTTAGTATGCGTGTTGACCCCTAAGGTGTAGAAAAGTTGGAGAAAAAAATCGGGACCCCAACATCCTTGCGGGTGTGGCAAAGGCTTCAGGCGCGCTGGGCAGTGCCTGGGATGAACTTCCGGGAGTGACCGGAACATCCCTGCAGGTGCGACAGAGGCCTCAAGCACATTGGACAGTGCACTGGATGAACTTTTGGTAGCGATTGGAACATCCCTGCAGGTGCAGCGGAGGCATCGGGTGCATTCAGCAGTGCACCGGATGAACTTCCGGGAGCAACCGGAACATTACCATGGGCATGGCATCAGCATCGGAGCATTCGTTAGTTCTTGGGATGAACTTTTGGGAGCGAACAGAACATTCACCCAGGCATGACAGAGGCTTTGGGCGCATTGGGCAGTGTGTGGGACAAACTTCCGGGAGCAATCGAAAAGTCCCTGCAGGCTCGGTAGAGGCATGGGACGAGTTTGGCAGTGCTCGGAATGAACTTCCGGGAGTGAGCGGAACATCCCCATGGGTGTGGCAGCGACATCGGACACATTTGGCAGTGGACAGGATAAACTTCCTGGACTGACTGGATTATCCCTGCAGCTGCGGCAGAGGCTTTGGGCTCATTTGGCAGTGTGCAGGAGGAACTTCCGGGAGCAACCAGAACATCCCTGATGGCACGACAGAGGCTTTTGGTTCATTGGGCAATGCACAGAATGAACTTCTGAGAGTGACCAGAACATCCCTGTGGGTGCAGTGAGACGTCGGACGCATTTGGCAGTGCTCATGGCAAACTTTAGGGAGCAATCGGATAATCTCAGAAGTTTCCCACCCATTGCTGAACGCCTTGGATGCCTCTGCCGCACCCACAGGATGTTCCTATCACTCCCAGAAGTTTATCCTGTACTCTGCCAAACACGCCCAATGTGTCTGACACACCTGTGAGGATGTTCCGGAACTCCCAGAGGTTTGTCCAGTGCTCAAAGCTTCTGCCACACCGCAGGGATGTTGCAGTCACTCCCAAAAGTTTGTCCCATGCATTGCCAAACGTGCTCGATGACTCTGCTGTGCCCACGGGGATGTTCTGGTCACTTCCAAAAGTTCATCCCGTGCACTGTTGAATGCATCCGACAGCTCTGCCGGTCCTGCAGGGATGTTCCAGTTGCTACCGGAAGTTCATCATGCAAACTGCTGAACGACCCCGACAAAGTTTCTGTGCCAGCAGGGATGGTCCTGTTGCTCCTGGAAGTTCATCCCATGCACTATCAATCACACCCAAAGCCT
>BNST01000911.1:0-131772 GCA_019650275.1 Xylocarpus granatum | reverse complement strand
GGAATTTAAGGTTTCTGGGGCTCGTACTTGGTTTTTTTTGTTGTTGAGGTTGGAGCAACCATTTTCTGTCTAAACGGAAGTATCATTTAGTGATCCCTACCGATGATCTGAGTGGAATAAGCCTCTGGATGATGATGTTATGGAACTGAAGACCCATGTCTTGCATAGCCTGATTCACTGTAACGGGTTTGGTCATTTGGTCTGCATTAATGGCATTGAAGGCGGTTCTAAGTACCTATGTGGCAGAGAAAAGGTCAATGGATCTTAGATTGCTTTATGGCGTTGCTTATGGACATTTTTGGTTTTGTAGGTGGGGCTACAGATTCTGCTGTGGAAGCTTTGGAGTGGCAGAGCACAATTCTATCAGTGCAATTGAACTGCTTAGCTTGTTGGAACTTGAAGTGATCATTAAAGATTTTGGTAAAACTGACAAAACAAAGGCAGAGAAATCAAGCAAATATTTCGTCATTACAGAAACATGAGTGAAAGCCAGCTGGTTACAATCAAAGATCTACTCAGGTTTATGTTAACTATCAAATCTTGTGCTTTTATGCAAATTAACAAAGCTACTTCAGCTCCTCCATCTTCCATCACGAGACCCCCCTAGCAGAATCTCCACCCAGAGCAAGCCTTTGCTTTGAGAAAAGAGAAGTCAACAGCTTATAGGAGGTTCTCTACTGTAGTTGCGTGTATGGATAGTAGATGGCCTACAAGAAGACTAGAATTTACAGCAGAAGTCATTGTGGACGCATTGAAAGAGAATCAAGCACATGGTGGCATGATACGACAAGATTTGCGAGATGCAGCTCGGCTTCATATAGGTGATACAGGTCTGCTGGATCATGTTCTAAAAGCAATGAACAATGTGATTGTAGGAAATCATGTTGTGCGTCGCACAGTGAACCCAGTCACTCGAATTTTGGAATATTTCATCCGTGAGGTTGGTAATGAGGCTAACGTTTCTGAGCCGCAAAAAGAAGCACCTCGAAAGCTTCTTGCAGCATCATCTCTGGTGCCAGGTCTTGATGTTTACAATGATTTGGTTGATCTGCATAACAATGTTCTGTTGGATTACAGAGGATCACATCTGGTGGAATTGGCTACTCAGGCTATTCTGGAGAGTAAGCACTATGCGAAGGATTGGCCGTTTGTTGACGCGGAGGATCAGTATCTGAGATTCATTTGCTGATTAGTTCCAAGATTGTGTGGCACAGAAGCTGAAATGGAAATGGTGCTACCAATTGGTGAAGTCATTGTAGTTCCAATGCATGCAATAGTTGGATAATTGAAGCGAACAGTAGAAAATGCACTGAAGGACACGTACTGTATAAAAGATGAATTTGTGTTGATGGAGATTTCAGAGCTAGAGGAATTGGAGAATGAGGAATTGCTTTTTGGAGCAGTTGAGTCAGGTGCAGAGCTATGTGTGAGAGGGACCGGGATAGGCTTAGAGAATCGCTTGAGGTATGAAGGTGGGGCTGACAATTGGGTTGTGAAATGCGAATGTGGCACTCAAGATGATGATGGGGAGAGGATGGTGGAATGTGATGTTTGTGAGGTCTGGCAGCACACCCGCAGCTGTGGCATTTAGGACAGTGAGACTGTTCCTCCACTCTTTGTGTGCTCAGGATGCTGCGCCTCACTCGTGCCACCAAAAACCGACTCTTCTTGTGGTCTCGAGTGTTTTCCAACACTGGTGTATAACTCTTTTTTACCGCAGCCCTAGCCTTATTGTTAATTGTCTAAGTTCTTTTGACTGTAGTATCTTTGAATGGCCTTATCTGCTCTCTTTTTCCTTTTTGTGCTTTTTGTGAACAAGGGCAGTACCTCATAAAATTTGGCATTTTTCTGGTCTCTTTCTCTATTCCATTTACTCCTTGCTTTTTTATCTGGTTTGATCTCAAACTACGTGATCTTTGTTTGAGGTGACTAAATTAGAAACAGCATCCCAAGAGAAACTAGAAAAATTATACAGTTTAAAACAACTCATGTATATACGGCAAAGCATATTTTGAGCTCAAATCACCAAGAACTGCTGAGGTCATATTGCATAAGGCCAGAAGCTATCCCGTAGGGCATTTCCATAGAGTTTAAATATCTAGGTGCAGTGTTTTTTTCCATGGAATACCGTAATGACAGTTGCCAACTGTCGTTGGTCATCAAATAAAGCATTCAGCAAACACTGACAAATAAACTCGAAATGATTAGCCAAAAATTGAGGAAGACTAATGAAATCAGGAAATATTCGTTGTACTAACGATTAAAATATAGCTTCTAACAGAATAATCAACTTTATGAAACGCAATTCTTACAACCCAAGAAGCATTAGATCCAAGGCTGAGAAGTTTAAAGGTTCCCTAATCGAATTTCAATGATTTGTTCTCTAGAGGTTCAGCCTAGCTATTAGACAAAACCTCACCAATATTCTCATTTTATAAGAAGCTCACACCAAATTGCAGTCAGAACTGAAGCTAACATGCCATTGGAGTTGGAGGCAAGGCATTGCTTGGATCCCTCTCGACCCTTTTTAGAATAGTAGGGATTTCTCGGTTTTTATTCGAGGCCACACGAGTGGAGAGAGAGGCTCCCTATGCCTGTGTTGCCACCGCTACCTACCTCATCATTGAACGAGTAGGGCTTTTTCGTCCTCCTCAGGCGGTCCTTCTGGCGATCATCGGCGATCCGGCTCAAATATGGGCTAGGCGCATATCCCGCCAGAACCATGTACTGGAAATGATAAGCATTCTTGCAGTAAATGGTGCATGCAGGAGTTTCACCGAATTGAGGACGAGGTCCCGGAGATAATCACGAATTTGAACTCAAAATTTACAACAAATAAAGTCAAGCAGATGTGCGAACGACTGTTCAGTCATACTTTTCCGGCGAAAATCCTCTAACAAACAGCGCAACTTCAATCCCAAAGCTGAGCTGAAGTCCTTTTTCTCCGGCCGGATTTTCCCCCTGCCGGAACGGAGCTAAATCTAAGTAATACATGTTTTTGTCTATAGTTGTCTCTGTGGGGTTTATCCTTAGATTTTTTGTCTGTCCACCTATGGCTGCAGTAGTCGGGTCTAGCTATACAGCCTCCTAACTAGAGGAAGAACATAGTGGTGAAATGAATTGACTGAATTGACTCCCTTCACTTGCATATATTTGTGTTTCTTGAATCACTTGTTTGTGGTAACACCCCTATTTCTTATGGAAGGGTACTATAGATGTACCGGTACATCAAGATGTAATACGTTCAAGTCGTCTATGTCAAGATGGCAAAATCCGGCATATCAATGCTTGTATGTTGCCTTTTTTCACTTGAATTAAAATTTTCTTGTTTTGTGAAAAGAAAAGTTATGTCATATTTGTCGGAAGACCATGTTACCGACGATTGTATGTTGAGAAAACTCGACGGAATCGGGATCAAAGGACGTACCAAACGGCTGTACAAGGACTTTATAGCAAACAGAATCACTATAAGTAGGATAGGAAACCCGCCAGAATCAGAAAGGGGGAGACCTGTGACAAACGCAACGACAACTGATTGCCCGAGATCAGCAGGGTCGTCCGATCGTTCAGTGCTGGCAATGCTAACGATGGGGACATTTTAGAAAGACTGCCCCAATAAGCCACCAGCCCTGTTGATGTGCCAGTGGTTTGGACTGGGTGATCATGATGATTCGGAGTGCCCGAAGCATAGGGTTAACTGTATTAATACGAATTAGGGATCTGATCCTGCGGCGTAGTATCGACAAGAAGACGGCAGCGTCCTCTTCTGTCGTTGAAAACGGAGAGTTCCATGCTCAGGTGACAGCTAGATACCGTTAAGGCCAGTGAAGCGCAGCCTGAGATACAGCAAGATTCTTCACTGCAAGTGAAAGGAAGTGTAGATTCGTAAGGACAATGCAGAAGAAGTCAGGGTTACCGGATCGTGCTCTTCTCTGCAAAAGGTTGCCCCATGCCCTATCAGATCTAATGGGAGAAGAAAGCAGACTTGCTTCTTTGTCTGTCGCGCATACATCCAGCGAAAGGGCTTTCGTTTCCAGATCTGGAAATGTTGTTCCGAACAGGGGATGTGGAGGACGAAAACTGAACATCAGGGATGTATCATCGATCAGGTGCTTTTACTGTAAGAAATTGGGACATACCATCAATGAGTGTCGGACTCGCATGAGGGTTTCAGAAAAAGGACATCAAAGAGTAGGGCTACGCGCCTGCATTGGCTGTTTCAACTCCTACTACCGCTGCACTTGCTTCGCCCTAACATTATAGCAATGCTTCTCTGTCTGCTTCGCAGAATAGTTCTGAGGTGATTGCCCATTGAGTGAAAGCATCCATCAAAAAAGTGCTTCGAAAACTCCTAGCAATGTCGTCAACCAGTTCTCTGGTTAGTGGACTCGGGCGCTTCCAGCCACATGACAGGTGATATGTCTTGCTTGAATGCATCCAGTCCTGTCATTCTACTGTTCCCATAACCATTGCAAATGGATACACTTGCAATGCGTCAAAAATAAGATCTGTTTCTGTTCGTTCACCAAAAGTGTGGTTTACTTTCCAAATATGGTTTGTACCTAAACTCTATGAATTTGCTGTCTATTGGTTATAAGTTGATAATGATTGTTCAGTCTTATTTGTAGGTTGTGTGATTCAGGATCTGAAATCCGGGAAGCAGATTGGGAAAGACCGTAAGGAGGGGAGACTCTTCTACGTCGATGACTGCCACCTGACGTCTATTTCGGCTCATGTATCTAGTTTTGCTTGTTTCTCCACCGATATGCATGCTTTGTGGGATAAAAGATTAGGACACCCTAATGACGAAACTCTTCCAATGATTGATTCCTGTAATAGTTTTTAAGTACTTAATGGAAATGTAAGAAATGCAAAATGTGTGTTATGTCCAAGCAGTCCTCTGTTCCATTTTTGTTGAGTAATATTCAAACTAAATGCGCTTTTTTTTTCTAATACATTCGGCTGTTTGGGGTCCAGCCCCAGTTGCCTCAAAATCAGGGGCTAGATATGTTGTTAATTTATAGACGACTTTACAGATTTCATTTTTGAAATGGAAATCTGATGTACTAACATGTGTTTGAGAATTTCTGTGAATTTGTTAAAACATAATTTGAAAGAAAAGGGGAGAATACATGTCCAATGAATTTCAATCCCCTCTCTCTCGTAAGGGAATCATGCACCAACGGTCGTGTCCCCTTACCCTAAAGGATAGCTGGGAGAAACCCCTATTTATTATGCCTATTGTGGAGACTTGCTTGCTTATCTCAAGTAGTGTCCCTACATATTTCTGGGCTGAAGCAGCTCTAACTGCAGCCTATCTCATCAATCGTCTCCCTAGCGCTACTGTTGGAAATTTATTTCTTGTTGAGAAGCGGACTGGTTTACCTCCTTCTTACTCAAGATTGCATGTCTTTGGTTGTACATGCTATATTTTACTTCATTCATCTGTTAGAGACAACTTGCAACAAAATCGCCTAATTTTCAATTCCTTCGATCTGGATAAACTCACTTACAGGTGCCCGTTTCTAGAAATGTCACGAAAACAATTTTCAATGTTCTAATAAGATGAAATTTTCTTTATTGCCTAGATATGATCCTCCTTGTGATAAGGATCCTCTTGTACCTTTTTCTTTTGTAGATAGGGACTTTAGTGTTCCCCCTGTGCTCATTCCGACAGGTCTCACTCATCCGATGAAAGTGAAGCTCAAGAAGAGCCTCCCCCTCCACAGGCTTCATCCTCGACACCAGATTCAGTTTCAGTCATGCTTCGCCCTTCTTCACGTAAGTCTATTCTTCCCGTTGATTATGAGACATTCACTCCTCGACACCGTGCTTTTCCTTGCTTCACTTGTCTCCTATGATGAACCTAGGACCTATAAGGAAGCGAAAGCTCACTCGACCAAGAGGGAGCCTGCCCTATCACTACAAGCCGGAATTCAACCTAAGTTGTTGTTAACTAGTTGTTTTACCAGAGTTTAGAGAAGAGATCAAGACTAGGAATAGCATAGCTACATTAACTCGACTAAAGAGAAGTAACCTAGTCAAAGAGAAGATAAGATCATCTGCTTTCACTTGAAGAAGAAAAACTGTCTGTTGAACAGACAGAAAGAGAGATTGAATAAGAACCTATTCTCATGAATACCTTCTTCGCAACCATTAGGAGAATGACCTCTTCTTTTACCCGAGGCCCCGTTAGTATTGTAAGTTACAAATTTTGAATTTGTAACAATCAAATTCATTAAGAAATAAATTTGTAACATCCAAATTATGGCCCTTAACTCTCCATTATGTTTTGTAACTCTTTGAATTCAAATTTAAAATATGAAACTGCAGCATTGAGTAGCCATAATACCTCCATTAAGTGTGAGAATTCTTTGATGGGAAGAATTCTATAAATTGGGAGGTGTTTTGCTTTGCAAAGGTCCCTAAGCTCGAAATTCTTGTTAAACACCATCTTGAGAGGATTTAGAGAGCTTAGAAGGCTTTGGCAACACTCAAAAACGTGAAGAAAAGCAATGGCGAGAGGTTGGTTATCCATGGCTTCCGCAATTTAAATTTTCAGTTTTTAAAGCATGTTTTAGAATTTTATGCTTACATTTGGTATCAGAGCATGTTTATAATCTCTGCCTTGCTTACGTGGTGTGTTGAGTTGCATGAGAGAAAATATGAAATAGTGTTATTGGGTTTGTTTAAAGTTTATATTTTTCCATGCAACTTATATTTTATATTTTTATTAAAAATATATGTTATAAAATTATTTTAACATTGAATTTATAACATTTTGGACGTAAAAAACATTAAAAACGGTGTCAAAAATGGTTAGAAAATTGGTCGGATAAGTTTCGGGTCCATGGGTCTGAATTCGGGTCGGGTTGACCCGGCTGGAGGTTGAAGAAGACCCCTACCAGTGGATGACTTGTCGTTGTCTTTAATATATATGGATGACATGTCATACGATTTGTCTTTAATATGGCACGGATGATTGGATTCGAACCCAGGCCCATGCATAACAAACTTTAACCACTGGGCCATGACCATATTAATGTTATTTGGACGAATTTAATATTTTTTATGTGTTTTTAATGTTAATATTAAGTGAATATCCATTATTAAATTTGTGATTTGTATTTAAAATATATTTTGTATAAATATTTTAATACAATCAAATTTATTAATAATTTAATTTATTTTTATTAAATTATCTTGTATAATTTAAATGTTTGAATTTATGCATATTATTTATGTCATGTTATATGCATAATTTGGATTTAATTATTTTAAGCATATATTTTGTGTTTTATGATGCAATAATATAATTTGCTAAGTTTATGTATTTTATATTTTTTATCCATACATTTTAGAGACGGTAAATAGTATAGTATGCAAATACATTTAAAAAAATACATAAAATTTAAGTAAATAGAAAAATGCATATTGAAGTATTATTGTTTGGTATAGTTGTAGTATTTTATTTGCTTATAATTATATGTTTGGAAAATTCTGTCTAAGGAGGTTGGGTTTTAAGTGGGACCGCTTGTGACCCCTCCAATCTTTCCTGGGAATTGACCTACTGTGATTGTTAGCTAAATATATTACTCTCTATTACCTATACAATAAATATAGAAATATTTTGGATAAAATTTCTATAAGGCATATATATTTATTGAAATGTCTTAGTGATCCATAAAAAGTTTAAAATATTAGGGAGTAGCCACAACATCCCTAAGTTAGATAAAACTTTATATTGTGTAAGGATCACATATAATTTAAGACATTAATTGTAATTGATCATATTAGATGTGATAAATTTTATCCCACAGGAATTTTTATTACGTTTATATGATTAATTAGGATAAAATATTATATTATTTTTCTTAATTTACCCACAGGAGTTAAGAAATTAGAGATAATATAATAGTTTTTATCATTAAGATATGTGAATCTATTTGAATAAAATATTTAACCCACAGGTAGTATTTTATGTCATGCGATTCATATTTTTATGCATATTTTATATTGATAAAATATGATAATGTTTAAACCTCAATAAAATTCATCATAAGTATGTATTTTTGCAGCATCACAACCTACAAATATATCTGATATCAACTTAGATGTTCCTGAACTAGTAGGAGATAATTATAAGACATGGAAAGAGAAAATATTGTTGTATTTAGGGTGGCAGGATATAGATTATGCTATACGGAAAGATGAACCATCACCTATTACTGATGCTAGCACTCCAGCACAAATTAAGCTTTATGAACGTTGGGAGCGATCTAATCGTCTTAGTGTAATGTTCATAAAGACTAAAATTTCTGCTAGTATACGTGGTTCAGTCGCTCAGCATAATGATGTTCGTGCTTTGATGAAGGCTATTGATGAACAATTTGAGTCATCAGATAAAGCACTAGCCAGTACCCTTATTATGCAATTCTCTTCCATGAAACTTATCACCATCACTGGTGTGCGAGAGCACATCATGAAGATAAGAGATATTGCGGCTCAATTGAAAACTCTGGACGTGACAATGTCTGAACCTTTCCTTGTGCACTATATTTTGAATTCACTTCCTCAACCATATGGACCCTTTAAAATTTCTTATAACACACATAAAGATAAATGGTCTATTAATGAATTGATGACCATGTGTGTTCAAGAAGAGGGAAGGTTAATTGCAGAAATGGGAGTAAACATTCAAGGTGCACATTTGGCCACAAAGGGAAAGATTAAGAAGAAAGGGAAAAGCAAAATACCTGTCCAAGCTGAAATAAAGAAAGAATCCAAATGTTTCTTTTGTAAGAAAAAAGGGGCATATAAAGAAGGATTGTATCAAGTTTCAGCAATGGCTTGTTAAGAAAGGTATTTCTTTTTCTTTTGTAAGTTATGAATCTAATATGACTGAAGTTTGTCATAACACATGGTGGATTGACTCTGGTTCTACAATCCATATTACGAATGTTTTGCAGGGTTTGCAAAACCTAAGGAAACCAGTGGGAGCTGAGCGTTTTATCTATTCTGGAAATAAGATAAGCTCAACTGTAGAGGCTATTGGGACATGCAGTTTAGTTCTCAATAGTGGTTTTGTAATGAATCTGGAAAAGACCTTTTATATTCCTAATTTTTCTAGAAACTTAATTTCTATTTCTAGACTTGTACCCTATGGATATTCCTTCAACTTTTCGGATACTTTTATGAAAATTTTTTATAAATCAAATCTTGTTGGAAGTGGTACATTGTCTGATGGTCTTTTTCATATTAATTTACAAAATAATGCTTGTTATAATACAATGCATACTCATGCTGGTGTTAAAAGAAATGTTATGAATGAAAATTCCTCTATGTTGTGGCATCGGAGATTAGGACATATCTCCATAGAAAGAATCAAACGGTTAGTAAATGATAAAGTACTTAGTGCTTTAGATTTTACTGATTTTGAGACTTGTGTGGACTGTATAAAGGGTAAGCAGACCAACAAGTCAAAGAAAGGTGCCAAGAGGAGTTCAGACTTATTAGAAATCATACATACAGACATTTGTAGTATCAATATAGACTCATATAGTTATAAGTATTTTATCACTTTTATTGATGATTATTCACGATTTATGTATCTTTACTTGTTGAATACTAAGGATGAAGCATTACATGCTTTTAAAATATTCAAAACTGAAGTAGAGAAACAATGTGGTAAGCAAATAAAAATCGTGAGATCAGATAGAGGTGGTGAATACTATGGTAAATACACAGAAAATGGACAAGCACTTGGGCCATTTGCGAGATTTCTTCAAGAGCATGGGATTATTGCCCAATATACTATGCCTGGTTCTCCAGACCAAAATGGTGTAGCAGAAAGAAGAAATCGAACATTATTGGATATGGTACGGAGTATGCTTAATAACTCCAAACTTCCTAAGTCCTTGTGGACAGAAGCTCTTAAGACAGCTGTGTACATATTAAACCGGGTTCCAACTAAGGCTGTTTCAAAAACACCATTTGAGTTATGGAAAGGATGGAAACCGAGTTTGCAACATGTACGCATTTGGGGTTGTCCTTCTGAAATAAGAGTTTACAATCCACAAGAAAAGAAATTGGATCCTAGAACCATAAGTGGATATTTCGTTGGATATTCAGAAAGGTCTAAAGGATACAAATTTTATTGTCCATCATATCACATTAAGTTTGTGGAATCAAGAAATGCTAAGTTTCTTGAGAATGACTTGATCAGTGGGAGGGATCAATCCCAGAACATTGTTTCTGAGAATGATCATTCAGAACCGTCTACTTCAAGTACTAAAGTGATTGTCATTAATAATATTCCTTCAGTACAAATGGATGTTGATCAAACAATGATTGATATTCAACCAAATGATAATCAAATTTCACAAACTAGTGATGTCTTAGTAGATCAAGTTGTTGAACAACCGATTATGCAACATAATCCTCAGGAAAATGTTGAAACAACATTAAGAAGATCTACTAGGGTAAAAAGATCACCAATTTCTAGTGATTATATTGTGTATTTACAAGAGTCAGACTATAATATTGGAGCCGTAAATGATCCGGAAACGTTTTCACAGGCCATGAGTTGTCAGCAATCTAACTTATGGTATAATGCCATGAAAGATGAGATAAATTCTATGTCAACGAATGGAGTCTGGAATCTTGTTGAGTTGCCTAAAGGATTTAAATCCATAGGGTGTAAATGGATATTTAAAACCAAAAAGGATTCATTAGGCAACATTGAGAGATACAAGGCAAGACTTGTTGCCAAAGGATTTACTCAGAAAGAAGGAATCGATTACACAGAAACTTTTTCTCCTGTGTCAAAGAAAGATTCTTTTCGTGTGATTATGGCATTAGTAGCTCATTTTGATTTAGAGTTACATCAAATGGATGTGAAAACAGCATTCCTTAATGGAGATTTGGAAGAAGAGGTTTATATGAAACAACCTGAAGGATTTTCTTCCAGTGATGGTGAACATTTGGTTTGCAAACTTAAGAAATCTATATATGGATTGAAACAAGCCTCTCGACAGTGGTATTTAAAATTTCATGAAATTATTTCTTCATTTGGTTTTGAAGAAAATCTCATGGATCAATGTATATACCAGAAGGTTAGTGGGAGTAAAATTTGTTTCCTTGTTCTATATGTGGATGATATACTACTTGCAACCAATAATAAAGGATTTCTACATGAGGTGAAACAATTTCTTTCTAAAAATTTTGATATGAAAGATATGGGTGAAGCATCTTATGTCATTGGCATCAAGATACATAGAGATAGACATAAGAGTATTTTAGGTCTATCTCAGGAAACCTATATCAAGAAAGTTTTAGAAAGATTTCGGATGAAAGATTGTTCTCCAAGTGTAGCACCAATTGTTAAGGGAGATAAGTTCAATTTGAACCAATGTCCTAGAAATGATCTCGAAATGGAACGAATGAACAACATTCCATACACTTCAGTTGTTGGAAGCATTATGTATGCTCAAGTCTGTACAAGACCTGACATAGCTTTCGCAGTTGGAATGTTGGGAAGATATCAGAGTAACCCAGGAATGGACCACTGGAAAGCTGCAAAGAAAGTCTTAAGGTACCTTCAAGGGACCAAAGATTACATGCTTATGTATAGACGAACTGACAATCTGGAAGTAGTTGGCTACTCAGATTCTGACTTCGCTGGCTGTGATGATTCAAGAAAATCAACATCTGGATACATCTTTATGTTAGCTAGCGGAGCTGTATCTTGGAGAAGTGCTAAGCAATCATTGATTGCTACTTCCACTATGGAAGCCGAGTTCGTTTCGTGTTTTGAGGCCACCTCTCATGGAGTTTGGTTAAAGAGTTTCATATCTGGGCTTAGACTTTTGGATTCAATTTCTAAGCCATTAAGGATATATTGTGACAATTCAGCTGCTGTATTTTTGGCTAAGAATAATAAAAGTGGGAGTCGAAGTAAACACATCGACATTAAGTACTTAGCCATTAGAGAACGTATTAAGGAAAATAAAGTGGTCATTGAGCACATCAGCACTGAATTGATGATTGCAGATCCTTTAACAAAAGGCATGCCACCATCAAGGTTTAAGGATCATGTAATACATATGGGACTTGGTTCTAATATGTAAATTCATTGTTATTTATGAAACTCTGATTATTTGTTTTCTAATAAAGTGTGCACATTTATTTGAAAGAAAACAAAATTTGTATTAGACCTAGAATAAACATGAAGTTTATTTATTAAGTTAAGGTTATTATGTGGGACCAAGAATAAACATAGGGTTTATTCATTAAGATTAACACAATAAGGTTGCAGTAAGAAGTATCATATATTTGTAATACATGGAAGAGAAGTTATCAATTTTGATAATATATCGCCATGATTCATGTATGTTATTTCTTGTATGTGAGAATTTGAAGTTTGCGGGCCAAGTGGGAGAATGTAAGTTACAAATTTTGAATTTGTAACAATCAAATTCATTAAGAAATAGATTTGTAACATCCAAATTATGGCCCTTAACTCTCCATTATGTTTTGTAACTCTTTGAATTCAAATTTAAAATATGAAACTGCAGCATTGAGTAGCCATAATACCTCCATTAAGTGTGAGAATTCTTTGATGGGAAGAATTCTATAAATTGGGAGGTGTTTTGCTTTGCAAAGGTCCCTAAGCTCGAAATTCTTGTTAAACACCATCTTGAGAGGATTTAGAGAGCTTAGAAGGCTTTGGCAACACTCAAAAACGTGAAGAAAAGCAATGGCGAGAGGTTGGTTATCCATGGCTTCCGCAATTTAAATTTTCAGTTTTAAAGCATGTTTTAGAATTTTCTATAGGAATAGCATAGCTACATTAACTCGACTAAAGAGAAGTAACCTAGTCAAAGAGAAGATAAGATCATCTGCTTTCACTTGAAGAAGAAAAACTGTCTGTTGAACGGACAGAAAGAGAGATTGAATAAGAACCTATTCTCATGAATACCTTCATCGCAACCATTAGGAGAATGACCTCTTCTTTTACCCTGAGGGCTCCCGTTAGTATATCGAAGAAAGTCTTAAAACTGCTCTTAAGAGAGGTTTTACTGACAGAAAGAGAGAGATAGTGGTCTTACTGATGCCATCGGTTTATGAACTGAGTGTCTTCCCTTAGTCCCTTAGTAGATCTCAGGAAGTCTTAAGACCGCTCCCGCTCGGACCTCTCCCAGCGCTGAAAAGCCCGTAGCTTGCTGCTTGCTGGTCTCGACTCGATAAGGCTGGCTAATCGTATGCAGCAGGCTCGAAGCCCCCTGGTTCTGGAAGGCACATGAGTCCGAACGCTATTTTGAATGTGCAGGTGAGGCGTCGGTCGGTCCTAGAAACGGAGGCAGCGGCTCGAGGAGTTAACGACCGGACGTGCTGCAACCTGGGGATCACCAGGCAGCTCTTTCGCTCTATGGGGATCGGGGGGGCATAGCACAATTCTTCTTGGAGGAGGGTTGGTTTGCCCGGGTCACTGATCCTGCCATAATGTACTCCTACCGGCAACCGAAGTCGAGCATACATACGACGATCTTCATGCGTGAATAGCCGGGAGGAAAGAAAGGGCGGTAGATGATAGGGCGCCGCGTCTGGACGGGCGGGCGGAATGGACGAGTGAAAGGCGCCATGGAGTGAGGAGTACCCCGAGTCTCATGTAAGACAACTAAATGCGCCTCGAGGTGCTGCCGAGGAACTGGGGGACCTTGTGGAGCACAGGATAGGCAATTGAGAGATAGAACTAGCCTATTCGTTATGGGGAATCAATGCTCCGGTCCGAATAAAGCTTACCTCCGGCACCTGTCTTTCTCCGGCACATATTGGCTTAGCTGTCCGGTTTGTCTTCCACTCTGTCGGCCCCTTTCCTTACCTTACCTACGCTACACTCCTACTCCAAGCTACGCCTGCTGAGCAAGATGCATTTCGATTTCCTCTTCTGTGGACGCACCGGCATGGAATATGATCCGTGACGGGAAGAGAAGACTTTTTTCTCCGGCGGGCTTTCTCTCGTAAAGCCAAAGACGCCCCAAGACAAGGTACAACTGTTGGGAAGGGGACATGATCAATAAAACCTGGCTGGATCCGGGCCGGGATAGTGGCGCCCATTCCTAACCAGTTCCCAAAAGCACTCATGCTGGAGGGAGCATCCCCGCTTAGTGATCGGTCCGCTAGTTCACGCAAATCCGAAGAAGTTATCACGGACGAGCCACATGCAGGGAAACTTGCATGTGTGGTTCTGGCCGGGCTTTCCTGAGGTATCTAATAACCTTGCTTCTGCTCGCCACTGGCGCACCACTCCTAACTATTGCCCATTTATTCTGGAATAATCTTTTTAGGAGGGACAATTTTACATATTTCGGCTAAATCCTTCTATTATTAAGTACGGCTGGTACCATTTCGATGTGTTTTGATTCTTTCGAATAAGAGAGGTTTGATGCTTTTGAATTCATTGCATTAATTCCACTTCCTACTTGCAGTATGTTCTTTATGATCTCGGCTCATGATTCAATTGCCATGTATTTAGCTATTGAGCCTCAAAGTTTATATTTTTATGAAATCGCAGCATCAAAAAGAAAATTTGAATTTTTCATAGAAGTTAGCTCAAAATATTTGATGTTAGCTGCATTTTCCTTTAAAATATTATTGTTTCGATACGATTGAATAACTATTTATATGTATTAATATTTTTTAAAAAAAAATATTGTGTTGTTTTAAATATCTATCTATTTATATCTGTAAACTATTGGATCGGATATTACTTGTTACTTTGACTTAGTCATGAAACTTGCAAACCTTATTAGTTATGATATTATCTTATGGGAACGAAATCAAAGAATATATAGACTTGTAGAGACCCTCTATGTAGTTGTCTATCTAGGGCGATCGATCTACATCTTTCTCCATAGCCCTAGGCTCTGTCTCGATCTCCTACGATTAAATATGAGGGACTTTTTCCTATGGTATGGAGATTCCCCTTGGTCTAATTCCACGCCTTATGACAAAGGGGAGTCGGCGTGGCGTAAAGTAAAGATTGAGGGAAGTGGAGAAAAATTCCCTTCGGGGGTATTCGAAGGTGTAACCTAGGCAACGAAAAAGGGGGTCGATACTTCAACTAGAGGAGCGACCAGTTGGTTCACCAAACCCCAACCCAGCGTCACACGTTCTCCAGGTCCGAAGGAATCCAGTGCCCAACTACCGACTCCTCCCGGAATTGCGTTATCGGAGCCGAGCCAGGAATGGCCGTTAGTGGACACCCACCACCGGTTAGAGAGGCCCTCTTTACATTAAGAAAAGATGTTCACAGGGGCCAGAAAGACTCGGTCATAGGAACTTAGACCACTTACGCGCTGGTAAACGAAAACCACCTCGACCAGATCAGAGTAAACAACAATGTCGAATCAGGCCGCCCCTTGCCTTGAAAGAATTCACACGCCGCCACCAGCTTTCCCAAAATAAGGGGAGATCTGCTGCTTACTGCTCACAGAAACATCCAACCTATACTATAGTCAAGTCGTCCGCGTATCTTTCCGATCTCCTTTCCTTCTATTCATCAGATTTTTCGCTTTGACCAATTCAAGGTGAAAAATGGGGTTGGCTTAAAAAGGGGGAGACAGGAGAGCTTTGGGACAGGCTCACTTCTGCATTTTAGGTTATATTATCAATAGCTCTTTTTAGTGTTAGTGGGGAGTGCGTGAATGGCGGTTCTCAGACGATCGTTCCTTTCTAAATCAAAATAGGCTAGAATGCTTTTATCGATGGAGCTTTCACGTCTGCGCATAAAATCGTTTTTTTGCCTTTCCGTTTCGTTCTTACCATATCATGAGTGGTTTGGTAGGAATCCGTGTGATGGTTCGAGACTGTTTGTTGTTATTTAGCACGAGAACAAAGCAATATGAACTGGCAAAGAAAAAAAAAGAGGGCACTTAATTTTTTATTCATTATATTGCTTTTTATATAGAGTTGAAACATAACAAAAGATAAGTGATAAGCCTAAATTAAAGATAATGATAAGTCTAAATTAAAGATAATGATAAACGATAAGATTTAAGTAAATCCTAACAAACTAAGACACTTTTTCAACACTCCTCTTTGCCTTAGTAATTGCAGAGGCCTAATCTATTTCTTAAGTCTTCAAGTCTAGCTTTTGGTAGAGCTTTAGTTAACACATCCGCAATTTAATCCTCAGTTTTGCAATAAAGCAATTTAATTTCGCCATTCTTTTGTTCTTCTCTTAAGTGATACAACTTGATTTTGAAATGCTTAGTTTTGCAATGAAAAACAGGATCATTTGAAATTGCAATTGCAGCTTGGTTATCTATATGAATCTGTGTTGGCTCACTTTGTTTCATGTGTAAGTCTGCAAGTATTTTTCTGATCCAAATTGCTTGATTTACTGTAGCATTAGCTGCTATATATTCTGCCTCTGCCGTACTTTGAGCTATCACATCTTGCTTCTTTGAACACCATGAAAAAATTCCTGATCCAAAGTTGAAACAAAATCCTGTTGTACTTTTCTTATCATCAGCAAACCCTGCCTAATCACTATCAGAATAACCATGAAGTTTAAAATTCTGACAGTAAGAATAATTGATATCATAATTTGTGGTGCCCTTGATATATCTTACAATCCTCTTTTGCAGCTTAGAAATGCACTTCACTGGCACAATGCATGAATCTTGGAAGTAAACTCACTGCAAACATTATATCTAGTCTAGTGGCAGTAAGATACATCAAACAACCAATTAGGCTCCTATATTGGCTTTCATCAACTTTTTTTGCTCCATCATCCTTGCTAAATTTATCCTTCTGATTCATTGGTGTACTGGTGCTTTTGCATTCTTCCATGTGAATTTCTTTTGGCTTATGAAGACTCCATCATGATCTTGCTTCACTTTCATACCCAGAAAGTAAGATATCAAGCCTAGATCAGTCATCTCAAATACTTTGAGCATTTCGGCTTTAAACTCTTTTACCAGTTTCTCATTGCTTCCTGTTACAAGTAAATCATCAACATAAATAGAAACTATAATTAAGTTAGCATCTACTCCTTTTACATATAATGTAGCTTCACTTGGACTTTTAACAAATCCAAGACTTTGAAGATGTTCATCAATTCTGCTCTACCAGGCTCTAGGTGCCTGTTTAAGATCATATAAGGCCTTTTTTAACAAATAGACTTTCTCCTCCTGTCCCTTGACTTTGAATCCCTTAGGCTGCTCTACATAGATTTCCTCTTGAAGATTACCATTTAAAAAAGCAGATTTTACATCTAGCTGGTAAGTCTTCCATCTCATTTATGCTGCTAAAGCAAGTAACATCCTGATTGTATCCAAGCGTGCTACTGGAGCAAAAGTTTCTGAGAAATCCACTCCAAACACTTGACTATACCCTTTCACAACTAATCTGGCTTTATATTTATTTATAGAACCATCTGCATTAAGTTTGGTTCTATAAACCCATTTGACTCCAATGACCTTTCTGTGTTGAGGTTTGTTCACCAACTCCCAAGTATCATTCTGAGCTCCTCTTTCATTGCTTTAACCCACTTATTAAAAATATTATTGATGTATTCTTTCCCATTATCTGACCTTATCTTTTGTATCCTGCAGCCACTTTGATCTTCTACCCATGCTTTATATTTTCAAAATATATTAACAACATTTGAATTTGAGAAAATAAATCCAGCAAAAATATGATCATCAATAAATACAATGTAGTACTTACTACCATTTAATGATGATATTTTCTGAGATCGTCCAACATCTGTGTGTATCAATTGCAACTTGTGTGTTGCTCTCCATGTCGTTTGAGAGAAGGGTCTTTTATTTTGCTTGCTATATTGACAAGCCACGCAATCAGCTAACTTGTCTTCCAGCAATGGCACACCTTTCACTAAATTATGTTTTTGTACATATAAAAGTCCACCATGATGAAAATGCCCAAGCCTTCTATGCCATAATTCTGCATTACTTACAGTGCTTGAGAATGATATTTGCTCCTTCTCCATTAGATTTAGAGCAAAGCTTTTTGCTTTCATTCTCACTTTGAATACATCTCTGCCCTTCACATCTTTGATGAAAACACCATTTATCTTCAAATATGACTTTAAAACCCTTTTCAATTAGCTGTCCAACACTCAGCAGGTTTTGGTTAATATCAGGCACATATAAAACATCAGTAATATACTTTAAACCTGTTAAACTTTCTATAGCCACAATTCCTTTGCCCTTGACTGAAATAAATTCACCATTTCCAATTTTTACTTTAGAAATAATGGTTTTATCAAGCTCTTTAAAGAGCTCTTTGATCATTGGTCATGTGATTTGTGCAGCCACTATCAATTAGCCAGGAATCGCTAGAGCTGATATTTGTTGTGAAGCATGTTGCAACAAAAAGTTGGTCTTCTTGCTGTTGCTCAATAGAAACTTTTGTCTCTTCATGTTGTTGTGAATTGCAGACACGCTCCATGTGTCCAATCTTACCACATTTTCTGCACTTGACATCAGGCCTCCACCAACACTTTCTTTGTGGGTGGTTCGTTTTTTTGCAGTGTGGACAAGGTGGATATATCTCATCCTTGTTTTTGTTGTTATAACCAATCTTGTTGCCCTTTTTCTTATTGTAGTTCTTTTTATCTTTGCCTCCTTCTGAATTTTCTGCCTTTGCTTGAAGAGCACCCTCCATAGCTTCTTCTTTTCTCATCATTCTTCTTTGCTCTTGTGCTTGCAATGCATTCACCAATTCTGCCAAGGATATACTTGACAGATCTTTAGATTTTTCTAATGAAGAAATTTTAGACTCATACTTTTCAGGCAAAGTTATGAGAATTTTTTGCACAATTCGTTCATCAGAAAAATGCTTACCAAGCAACCTTACCTTGTTCACTATACCCAACAACTTGTTAGAGTAGTCTTTGATGTTTTCTGTCTCTTTCATTTTCAACATTTCAAACTCTCTAATCAAATTAAGTACCTACATATTTTTTGTTCTTTCGTTGCCTTGGTATTCCTTCTTGAGGTAGTCACGTATATCCTTTGCTGACTCCAAGCTCATGATCCTTGTAAATATAGTGCTTGAAACTGTAAAAAATAAACATGATTTAGCTTTGGACTTCTTAGTTTTTCTCTCTTTGTAGACCTTGAGTTGAATCATAGTAGGATTCTCCAGCAATGGAGGAATATCATAATCTTCCTCTATAGCTTCCCAAAGGTCTAATGCTTCAAGATGGACTGTCATTCTAATAGCCCAAACTTGATAGTTATCACCATCAAAAATTGGTGGTGTAACATGAGAGAACATTGTTTCAGTTTCCATCTCTTCTGGTTTTTTTCTTTTTTTTGGTTATTATGTTTTTGGTTTGTGTTTGGATTCACTCAACGCACAAATCCCTCAAGAACAAAGAGCTCTGATACCAAACTGTTGTTGTTTAGCACAAGAACAAAGCAATATAAACTGGCAAAGAAAAAAAAAGAGAGAGAGTAATTGTTTCCTGAAAGTCTCTCTTAATTTTTTATTCATTGTATTGCTCTTTATATAAAATTGAAACATAACAAAAAATAAGTGATAAGCCTAAATTAAAGATAATAATAAGCTTAAATTAAAAATAATGATAAATAATAAGATTTAAGTAAATTCTAACAAACTAAGGTAATTTTTTAACATGGTTTCAAATATTCTTCGCATCCCTCCGAGGACAATTTTGTCCCTGCGAGACTAAGTTAGTGGTCAAGTCGTTTTGTTTTTGGTAATCGACACCAGTCGCATTAGTTTCAATTCATATGTTACCATTCATAGTGAAAGTAGCCCTTCTTTTTGCTGTCTGAGTGCCTTATTCTATCTATCAAAGTCCTTCTTTGTCGATAGCTCGGGTCAGTCCCCCATGGTCTGCTTTGATTTTCTAGAACAGTGCCGGTCCGCATCAGGGACTCTCGTGCAAGCCGTGCAACGTTCCCAGGCAGAGGAACTGCTCCTTTCCTTGAGCTTCCTATTTAGTTCCTCCCAGGCGTTGATCTCGCAACGCCCTTCCAGCACGTCCTCATATCGCGTCCGCCACCACAGCTTCGTATCCCCAGAAAGATACATTGTTGACTTGGTCGTCAAAAGGGGCACGAACAGCCTAAAGTACTGTTCCATGTCCCAGAGGTTTTCGAGCCTTGGCATTTCGAATCCCCCGTTGAATGGCTGCGGTTCCGGGACTCAAATGCGCTGGAGTCGCCAGGTGAGAATTCGGTTCACGAACAGGAGACCTATCTCCACAGCAAGCTCCTCACCTCAATTTGACCTAGTCCGTCACGCTTTGGACATCGCCACCGGGATCCTTGAGGCCCCATGAAGACGGCTCTCCTTCACTGGGAAGACACGGTACTCATTACCGAGCGTCTGGTGACCAACGATTCCTGATTCTCCTGCCTTTCTGCCATAGTCTACACTTGTCCGCCCAAATGGTCAACCTTGGCATCAAGTTGGGTCACTTGATCCTTGATTGTTTCCTTAGCAACAGCCGCCGCAGACAGCGGTCCACTGCTATCGTCAAGCTTGGAAATGGTGCAACAAGAAGAGAATTAGCAGAAATCCGAAAGGGATTCACCCATAACTCCGTTCTGATACCTCCTAAAGCGAAATAGACACGTGCACGTGTAAAGAGTCTGCCATGCCTGAGCCGTGCGGCCCCAGGTGCTACACTACAATAGGCGTCACCTGGGTTCAGCCTTATGCCGAATTTCGCTTCTGATCTCTCTCTGAGTCTCTATTTCGTTACCTTCTACTACCGATCTTCTCTTGCTGCTCGCTTCGCTTGTTTCGTTGAGCTCGCTTTCTTTCGTTAGCTTCCTTTCTTTAAAGAAAAAATAAAAAAAGAGAATATGAACAGCAGCCAAATACTTTTTTATAAGAGTAATCAGGGATGCTTCCAGAAAGAACTTACGGTATGCCATTGATCAAGTATGTTTACCCAAACGGGGTACATTCATCCCAAATATCATAGCTCTAACCGTTTCCAATAAGTATCTATTTTGCCTCTCAGCTATTCCAGGATGAACAGTGCTACTGGATAAGATATTGAGAGAATTCCGTGGGCATGTATTCTCCTCCAGAATCAGATTGCAAAATTCTTTTATTTTGCATTGGAAATAATGTCTGCCTTGTCGATTGTTCGTCCAGGGGAGGTGACATTTGGACGGTTCATGCTAACGAGATCGCCTCTTTCTTTCCTCCTTTCCTCACATGAATCATGAATGAGGGGGGTAGAGCGGCTCTTTCTCACGACTAGGGGGTTCTAGATAGGTAAAAAAACACGCGGAGCGCTGTTCCAAAAGCCCTTCTGCACTCCTCCGTTATAATCCCTACTGGGAACACACACGTTCTATTGTTGAGGGTTCAGAGGAGGTATATTATGTTGTCACTTCCGATCCGACTTTATTGATGCACACGTTCAACAGACTTCGTCACACGAAGGCTCGTTCATTGATTCTACGACTCTGTGTGATCGACTACCTTCCTGTTCGGGTCCGTTCCTATACTAAGTATTCCTGTTGCACGAATAAAAACCTCAAACAAAAGACCGAGCAAGCTGCTTTGCGATCCCTACCTGCAAGCATCGTACTTTTTTTATTACTGTATTGTTCAAAAGACCGGTTGGTTGTTTCGCTCCACTGCTCACTCATCAATTGTTCTTGCTTCAAGCAAACCATAAATGCAAGCCGAAGATTGCGAAAGGGCACGTTTTAGAATCCGAGTGCTTGCTAGTAGTTTAATTGGCACGTTTTAGACATCAGAACAAGAAATCTTGTGATTGATGGTTGGTCTTTCTCTCGATAAAAGGCAATGCATAGACTGTGGTACTAACAAATAACCTTACTAATCATATATTCTCTAAGGGCATCATTCTCAAGGACATATTATTCTACTAATTACTATCATACTTTAGGGGTATCAATTTCAAGGATTGTTGCCTCCACTTGATTTATTATTTATGAATTTTTACCATGAGATGTAAATTACATGTAAAGTCACTAGTGTTTAATCAATTAAGGTCATACCAATTTCACATTTAATAATTTCTCAACAAAAATAATAATATTTCATATTATTTAGCAAAATTATAGAATATTAATTTCACTTACTTTAAATAAATATGTCAAAACTAATTCAATTTAATCACAACATATACATATATTAAAAAAAAACTGACACTCATGTGTTTAAATTTTTAATAAAGCAAATACTATACTTTTCAATTTTGTAAAATCAAAATCATCACAATTACACATAAATGCCTACCTCAAATACCAACCAAATAGTCCGTCCCTCTAGCATTTTGCAAATTTATTTTTTTCTTTAAAATTAATAATAATATTTTATTAACTTAATAATAACAATTAAAACTTCTGCTTAACAAAATTTTAACACCTAAACAATTGAGTATAATCTTAAAAATGAATAGTATTTCTAGCTTATCATCTTAATAACTATTGTACACATTCAATTTTGTATAAAAATAAATTTACCCAAGTTTTTTAAAAGAAACCAACAACCAGAATAAGATCAACGGCATTGGGGATGAGGAATAAGATCAATAAGGGAGGGACTCTCTATCTTATTGAAATATGTTGATCTTAACACTTTACCCGGGAGATTTTCAGAGAGTTATTCTAACTTTTATTCTGTTCCTAAATATATTTCCCAATGCTATATTTTTCAATCTTCCTTCTAACATATTTCTAAATGCTGCTACATTTATTCTATTATCTAGAGTTATTATAGTTAAACTATTAACTATTTCCCTGTGTAAATTAAAATCTGTATTTATTGATATTTTAACTTCTTCCTATTGTAGGTAAATTCTGTTCTATAGATTCTTCATCACTATCTAACTCTGAAGATTCCTACATTTCTTTGTTCTATAAAATTATCGAACCTTATACTTGGGTTACCATTTAAATACACTAAAACTGTTTTTCTTGTATTTATTTCTACAAATTTTTCTAAGTTCCATCCTAATCCTACTAATCTCGTAAGATCTATTATTTCTTCTAACTTTATATTATTATTACTTTCTATGTCTTGTCTTCTTAATATTCTATCTAATAAAGTATATGATCTTTCTGTACTAATACTACTTTTACTTCTTTCTTCATTCCTAGTGATATTACCTTGTTTATCTATACTAGTAGTCGTATTACTTCTTTTTAGGAACATTCTTACTTCCACTTTTTCCGTACTTAACATTTTATCCTTTGATTTTTCTACTATTGGTTAAGGTCATAAAGATAAATTTGCTAATTCTCTCTTATTGATTATACCCTTATAATAATAATAACAAAAGTAAGCATAAACAAATGGATACTGTCAGTAGATCCCAAACTATTACTAATTTACAAACTAGTCAATACTTTAATAAATTTTACGTATAACTCGGAATAGTTCTTGGGTCTCAAACAATTTTTTTTTATCAATGTCTCGGTTTCTTTGCCTTCTAACCTCAATGCAAAAAGCAAGACCAAATAATTTAATTTGACTTTATTTATATGCCCACAACAAGAGTGCAATGCCCAACAATGGAATTAACAAAAAGGTCACTTTGTCTTTTATTCAGTTTCCAATTCATTTGCCCCGCCTATACATACACAATTTTACGAGTCCACTCGCGCCACCCAGCCAATCCATCCATTCATCCAATTTTTTAATTAATAAAATGCTGCACGTCTTTTTATTTTATTTTATTTTTTCGTGCAGGCTCTACTTCAAATTCTTCCGCTCATAATAATAAAATAGTAATAAATCCTTATTTTTGTTATAATTATTATTTTTATATATTAATTTATAATTTTATGATTATCACAATTTATACAACTAATTATATTTATTTAATAATTTAATTTTTATTATATAAAAATAATTATTGATGTAATTATATTTATATTTATAAGTAAAAATTAAAATTAATTTTATTTTTAAATTATAAAATATGTAAAATATTTTAATAAAATAATTATTTTTTTTTCAAATAAAACTAATGCATTCATTTACATTGATCATTTCATTGAGCAACCAACACAAAAGAAAACTTAAATTTTTTTTTCCTTTTTTCTTCTTTACTGTTTTCTCTCCATATTAAAAATAAACACTCCACTAATTGATTAAGTTGATAAACTTCTTATTTTTTAATTCTTAATATCAATAATCATAATTTTATCTACCTTTCAAAAAAATTGTTTATAGTATATTTTGATTATAATTTCAACATAATAAATGAACTTCCTTTACCATATTTGTGCAAGTAAATGGGCTACCCAACAATTTCAAAAAGCTACCCTACCTTTAAAATTATTTTATCAAAACTTTTGTAGAGAATTTTTTTGTTTATTAAACTATAAAACCAATGTTAAATATTTTAAAATTTGTTTCAAATGCATCTAAAAGGACACGATAATTGAAATAGTATTTATTTATTGAATAATTAAAATTTTTTATTATTTAAAAAATTATTCATTATAATTTTAAGTATTTATATTTGAATATTATATTATATTAAACATACACTTTGAAATAACTTCTAATGTATTTAGTTGAAAAAATTTTAAATGAGACGGTATATTAATCAATTAATAAAATAAAAAAATTATTAATTAATAATAAATAAAAATAAAAATATTTTGTAATAATTTTATTTCATTGATTGAAGGATGAAATTTTTTATTTTATTATTTTTTAATATTTTATTAATTAAAATTAGTCTAATAATGTCATTTTACTTAATACCTTTTCTATTTAGAATTATTAAACTCGGATGAAATGCTTGGCGAGGAATCCCAGGATGCCAAAACTGAAGGCGAATGGTTTGACTGACATCCATGGGCAGGAAGCATGAATGAATGAAAATTGACAACAAATATCAACTAGCTACAGAGGCAACGAGCGGGCGAGTACCTTAAAAGAAAGTAAGCAAATTCGGAGGTGAGGCATCAACATGTCTGCATCGTCAATTTTCTTTTGCTTATTTTCTTAGAGTACTATAATATGTTTTGTTTATTTATTTATTATTAATATAATAAATTTATATTTGTGTTTTGCTTGTTTTAATTAATTATTTAAAAAATTAATACAAATATAAAAAATTTGATTTTAATTAATTATTAATACGGACATTTTTTTTGAAAAAATTATGCATTTTATGCTAGTAAGTATTGTCAACATTAATTATGCTTGAGACACATGCAGTGAAACTCTCATTAATTAGAAAACAACGCAAATACTGTGCATTACAGGTGTTTACATGGGTTTTTTTCTTAAATATACAGTTTTATCTGGAAATTATATGCGCGAGGAATCTACTGGAATAAACCTAACAAAAGATCTTATCTGAAAAAATATCTTCAAAAAGTATTTTCCAGAAATACTAATTTATTTTTATTTCTTTAAAACAAAAAAAAAGGTTCATGGAATCAGGTGACACGAGCATGCCTTTGGGCAGCTAGATTGGTAATTTAAAAAAATTAATAAATAAAAATCCGTGAAAACAGAAAAGTTGTGGGACCTGCACTAACAGAAATACTGTTTATTTTAATTACAGTGAGTCCTCCTTCGCCACAACTACTGCTGCTACAACAACTGTTTCTGTTTTTTCTCTCACAAAACAAAACTAGAAAACGTATTCTTAGTTTTTGTTCGTCTTTTGTGTTTATATTTTTCTCATTTTTCTCTAGGGCTTTTCTGTTGTCCTCAACGGCGTCGTTTTTGGCACAATGACGGACACCACGGACGACATAGCGGAGGAGATATCGTTCCAGAGCTTTGATGATGACTGTAAGCTGCTTGGAAATCTCCTTGACGATGTCTTGCAAAGAGAAGTTGGAAGTCAGTCCATGGAAAAAGTCGAGCGCACGCGTGTCCTTGCATAGGTTTTTCTTCCTTGTTAAAGCAAATTGTTGTGATTTCCTAAGGAGTGATCGATGTTATGATGCGGCAAATAGTCCTATATTTAGTTATATTTTGAGTTCGTTGTAATTAATATACTTCAGATATTTATTATATATTTTATTTCTGTTTTTATTGTTGCTTGTTATTTGTTTTGTTTTTTTTTGATTGGTATGGTTGTCAAATGATTTGATTTGGTTTTTAAATCATCCCTATTTTATTTTTTATTCCTGCATTTATCTGTTGTTTTTATGTATTTTTTTTTCATGTGGTGCTGTTTGATCGCGGAGATATTAAAAAGATGAAATAGGTGTTATGTCTTATGATTATTATTATTATTATTTTTCCTATCAACAATGTCTTTACATTTTCGATATTTTCTTGCCAATGAAAGAGAACGAAGAGAGTACAATAATTAATTCTGAGGCTGCTTTTAAATGTTTATTTATTTATTTATTTTTGTATCTCTTATATACAGATTGCTTGTACTACGCGGTTGGCGGGGATTGAGGACACTGCAGAGGTGCTCGAAAGGCAGCTTGCGTTGGAAATATCCAAAATGAAATTGGAGGAAGCATTAACACTGGCCCGTGCATTCAGTCACTACCTTAATTTGATGGGAATTGCCGAGACCCATCACAGGTAAATTGGGTTTCATTTTCCCCGTTTGACACTCAGGAAGCCATTTAATCAGTCAGTTTCAACAATTTTGAACTACTATAAATTCCCAAGGTTGACAATATTTTGTTTTGTGTCATTCCCTCATATGATTTGTAACTGTGGCTTTCTTTTAATGGATTTAGAGTTTTTTTGTTCTAATATGAAAATTTGAAAGATTTAACTTGTTTTTGTAAGCTAGAGAAGATACATAAAAGCATTAATTCATGAGCACTTTGCTGTCCTTTACTCACTCTGCTCAGCAAACTAATTCTGTTGCACGATTTTCAGAATTATTTAAACAGCATGTCTCAGGAATCCACTTGCAGAATTTTTATTGCCTTGTATCCAAAGTTTATGTCAGAACTGAAAGAATCATCTTGCAATGGGCATGTGCTCTTGAAATTCATGTCACTTTACTTAACTTCTCTAAGACTATTGCTCTTCTTTTGGTTTTAAAGTTTGAAACACTAAATTAATCTTTTGGAGATATGATAGTGTTTGCAGGGTTCGTATATCATGAAATGTTGCTCCTTTGTCAAAATCTTGTGATGACATGCTCAGTAAGCTAGTGCGGGGTGGAGTTTCTCTGGATGAGCTTTATAACAGTGTTTGCAAGCAGGTATTCTTTTTCTTTTTTTGTAAATCCTATGTATTAAATGTTCTGTGTTCTGTTCTTTAATTCTCATTGCTGTAGGAGGTTGAAATTGTTCTTACAGCTCATCCCAGCCAAATTAATAGACGGACCCTACAATACAAACATATTAGACTAGTGGTAATTTTTTTGATGAATTTCATGTGTATGTATATATATTTGCATGTTGAATGCCAAATTTTTAATGTGTTATAACAGTACATCTCTAAATGTGAACTGGTGCTTGCAGCATCTTTTAGACTATAATGATAGACCTGATCTTGGTCATGAAGATTGAGAAATGCTAATTGAAGATATGGTACTTTCTATCCACCCAATAGAGTTCTCAATTTCATCTCTTCTAAAAAGCTAAAACAGAAAAGTTTTCTTTCAGATTTTGTGGGGGGTGGGGTCAAGCTGAAATATTCTGTCTTTTTTTTTCTCATACGATACATGATTTCATTTTGACTGGTTTTTGTAGATGAGAGAGATGACTTCAATATGGCAGACTGATGAGCTTAGACGCCAGAAACCTACACCAGTAGATGAATCTAGGGCTGGTGATCTTTTTGACTACTGAATGAGTTTCCAAATGCAGGCTCGTCCTGTGTACTATTGTTATTCTATACATACTGTAATTATAATTATTGTTTCTTTTTTTTATCTCAGGCTTGAATATTGTGGAGCAGTCCCTTTGGAAATCTGTGCCTCATTATTTACTGCGTGCCAGCAATACTCTAAAAAAGGTTCATTCCTTTGTTTTTGTTTTATAGATGTCAGTTTCTCTCAATGCATATTCATTGCCCTTCACATTCTTGCATTGCTTTTATTCTTTCAGCATACTGGGAAGCCTCTTCCTTTAACTTCCACTCCAATAAAGTTTGGTTCTTGGATGGGAGGTGATAGATATGGAAATCCAAATGTGACCGCAAAGGTGAGGCTTTTAAACTGTTTGCTCTTACTTGCATTAGGTGAAAATCTTTACCGTTGACGTCTGGCATTATCAAAACAAAAATTTTCTTGTGATTAAATAATCCATGACTTTTCTGTCATCTAAATGATACAAGAATTTGAATTGTTTACATTTCCTGAAGAATAGGTTTGTTTTTGTATTTGGCAAATGATAGCTCATGGATGCATCAAGGTTTGTTTGGTTATATCATATCTATATTTTAGTAAAGATTTGTTACTGCCTTTAAACTGGAAAAATTGGAAAAGATTGATAAATAAGCATGAGTGTTAGTAATTCACGACGTCCTTATTAATGATTATGTCCATTTCAGTACTTTATTTTTCTTAGTTTCACAATATCTCAGGTATATCGCTTAAATGGTTTGCAAGATAAATCAACAATTTGAATTTTACTATAAATTTTAAATGTGCGACTACTATAAATTTTCAAACATGCTTCTATTATAAATTTCATAATTTCAGTCTGTTGCTTGGTTTTGAATTTTACTGATTTTAGTTTAAATTTAGAGACTAATCTTGCCTTTTCTTTCTGTAACGTTTGTATGTTGATAAAAAACTCATGCTGGTGAATGTATGTATGTATGAAAATGTGTAATGACCCTGCTTTTATTGGCTTTGACTGAGTTTTTGACATCAAGTCTTTGGGCTTATTCCTTAGATTTAATGCTTATTTCCTGAACACGCCTTCTCCCTTGTTTGTTGCATAGAGATCATATATATGGATTCACAACCTATTAACTTTCTGTAAATGATTTATCATAATCATTGTAATACCTTTTTGACTTTACTAAAAACCCTAAGATTCCAGGAGCTTTTTGGCTTCTAATGTTGTATATAAAAAGGATTGCTCTCATTCTGAAGCTTTTTTTGTAGTTAAAAGAAGGGTTAAGAAAAACCTCTTGTTTGCTTCACCTCCTGGTTATGTTTCAAAAAATTATTACCTTCGAAATAACTATATTTGTATTGTGCTGTCCTAACACATTTATTGTTTCAGGTCACAGGGATGTCTTGCTTTTATCAAGGTGGATGGCCATTGATCTCTATTTTTGGGAAATTGATGGCCTAAGATTTGAGCTATCCACAAACCAATGCAGTGATAGGTTTTTAAGAGCGGTGCATGACATTCTTGAAAGAGGTTTGGGCCATTTGACATTTGACAAAATATTTATGGAAATTATTATTACTATTTAGTTCATCTCATCTTTATGCTAATTATAATGGTGGCATAATAGTTATCTTTCAGAGACTGCTCTTTTTAGTCTAATGGGACAAATCAATCAGCTTAAGGTTTAAAGTTTAATGGTCACTCTATATAAGTTCTTGTGTTCAAAATTTCAAAATCCCCCTCCTATTAGCTAAATTGCAACATAGAGAAAAAAGAAGAATTCTGAGATTGATTGTCACATTTGGGAAATTCAATTGAAGGAAAATGCAGCCTCATAACTGAGGCATATTTACCCCATAAACTTCAAATCATATGCATATTTCATTATGAAAGAAGCTTTGTAATAACACAATTCAATTTTTGTATCACTTATAAATTCCGTCGCTTAATAGTCACTTGAAACTCCTGGTACAAAACTTGTATTGATGATCATTGCTTATGTCTCTCTAGAAACTTTATCAGAGGATAGGCATGAGAGTTGGTATCAAGCTTTCAGCAAAAGTGAATTTAAGCATCACAGACAAAAGTTTCCATCCCTCTCTACTCAACTTCCAGAAAGTGCTGATCTCCCCTCCTGCACTGGCGAGGAAAGTTGCTTTTGGGATAGTTTCTGCCCCAAAAGAATGTGATCTAATTTGCATTAATACAGAGTTTTCTTTTTTCCTAATAATGTTTGTTGAGAAATATTTTGTTCAACCACTACTGTTAAATCATTTTTTCCTTCATATTCTAGTGGGAAATCATAATTCATAAGTTTTATTAGATCTTTTTTTTTGAAAATTTTGGTGAGGCACTAGACATGTTGTCCAACTTATTTGCAATTACATATATGATATTGTAAAATGCATTTTCTATTTATATGATCCTTATTGGAAGATTTTGAGTAAGGTTCAATTTGAAAATTGAATCATGAGGTTCGATAATTTATTTTCTACTTATATTATTATTAAACCTGTATAGACTTGTTCTTGTCAGATGAGTTTCTAATCTCCATGATCCTTAGATTAAATTGATTGGGAAGTTCAACTTGAAAGCTTAAACAATTACATTTAGGGTTCAGCTATATTAGAAGTGGCCTTTTCAAATCTTGTAGTAAACCAACTTGTTACGTTTGGGATGTGTAAATTAATTTGAGCTTTTGGTGGAAAAACTTTTAAAGATGAATGTAACTTTTTTCTTGATTTTTGGATCTTTTGGCACTTTTTTTTTCACATTTTTGGCTGTTAATATATGTTAAATTATGCTTTAGTTCATATTTTCTTCTGTCTGCCATCCAATGTAAGTGCTGATCAGTAGCAAGTGTGATTTATAATTCCTTAAGCTTTCCCCTTTGCAGAATGCAATGATGGAGGATCTCATTATCCCAAATTAGATTTGCCTGGGTCTGATTATAATCCATTTAATACTCAGGTAAAGCATGTTGTAGTATACCCGTGCTCATTGGGAACTCTTTTCATTAGTAAAAGTTTTCATTTGTTCTTCCTTTTTAAATGACTTTAAATTATGTTGGATGGTCAGGACTCTCCTGGTTCAGCACCTTTGTGCAAGGATTCCTATAACAACGTGAGCAAACCAGTTACTAATACAAATGGTGCTGGTCCTAAAGATTCTGTTGTAGCTGGGGTACCGCGTAATTCTTCTTTCTCCTTCATGCCCCTCCGTGTTCAGAGAAAAGTATTTGCAGACTCTAACATAGGTAGGTCCAGCTTCCAGAAGCTTCTGGAGCCAAGGCCTCCTCAACTTCTCAGTATTGCTCCTTACAGAATTGTTCTTGGCAATGTGAAGGAAAAGGTATTTGCTACTCCTCTGATCCTTGCTTCTATGTGTTTATTTATTAAAACATAATAAGATGTCAAGCTTGCATGGGGTTAAATGGCAATGTCGGTTTATTCCATTGTTGTCATTGGCTTATTCCAAGGCACAAGTAATAGTATTGGTGTTAAAAAATTTGGAATAAATTATGCTTTGTGGATTGGTATATTGGGATGCTGAGAGAGATGAGTGGTAACTCCAGGACAAAAAATGTCTTGTTCTTCTCAAAAATACAAAGTTATTCAAACAGAGGTTCAAGGCAAACCAAGTATCTAGCATATATACTGTACAATGAATTTCTCTATTAGAGTGAATTAATGCCAAGAAAATTTCAAAATTCAGTAGAATTTTTTTTTACACTGTGCAAGTAGATTAAGGAAATTACATTTTAGTGAAAGGAAACTATTAGTTTATGGTTTTTATGCTCATGCATCTCTTAGACCCACTACTTGTTCCCACTATTCACTCAGGCTAAGGCTTCTGCTCTGTCATGTGATTGATTTTCTCTGTCTACAACAAGTAATCAAATAAATGTATGATGTCCTATGATTTAGCTTATGAAGACACGTAGATGGCTGGAACTTCTTCTTGAGGATCTTCCTTGTGATTTTGATCCCCGGGATTACTATGAAACAGTGGATCAACTTCTCGAACCACTACTTCTATGCCATGAATCATTGGTAATATCTTTATATCTGCTATCGACAATACTTTTTGTCTGGAACTCTTATCGTATTTTGATGTACAACTGCAGCAATCATGTGGATCTGGGGTTCTGGCTGATGGTTGCCTTGCTGATCTTATTAGGAGAGTTGCTACCTTTGGAATGGTGTTAATGAACTTGACTTGCGTCAGGTGCAGTCAGAGTACTTTCTGCCTCTTTATGAGGGAAACCATTTTAACTGAAATTTTTAATGTATCAGGAATCAGGTAGACATGCTGAGACGCTGGATGCAATTACCAAATATTTGGATATGGGTACATATAGTGAGCGGGATGAAGGAAAAAAACTAGAATTTCTGACAAAGGAGTTGAAAGGAAAGCAGTCTCTAGTTCCTCCTACCATTCAGGTAAGGTCTTTAGAAAGTACCGTAGTTATCAATTATCAACAAATCTGTAAATCAAAACTTACAGAATTTTCACAGGACACAATATAGTTTCTTATTCAAAGTTATTTAGTCAAATAAATAATAATTCAAATGTCAGTTCTGACTGTTTGCCTTTGTTATTGTATTCGTAGGGGATTTATATCATATGGGTTAATGATCTGCAATTTGAGCCACCAAGTATTATGTGATCTAATTTTTAATGAGCTTTAATTTTAGTGAGAGATTCTTAAAGCGACAAACCTAGTTCTAAATTCTATATAAATGTAAGAAATATTTCAGTTATGTACCTAGAGGAAAAAGGAAAAATCACTACGCAAATTTTATCCCACAAATTCTATGTACCAAAATTTAAGGCTTTATTCTTGAGTAAATTAAATTGAGCACAATATTGTTATTAAGTTCTACCATTAAGTTGAGTTGGGAATTTGGTATTTCCTTCCAGGATATTCGAACAAGGTGGAGTCACTGGGGCATGTCATGTTTTGCATTTCCCTTATTTTTCCCTGATAATTTGGTTTAGTGTATTATGCATTCCTTATCTCCATTGGATCTTTTCAGGTTCCTCTTGATGTAAAAGAAGTCTTAGATACCTTCCGTGTTGTTGCTGAGCTAGGGAGTGATTCTCTTGGGGCTTATGTCATTTCTATGGCTTCAAATGTATAATCAACTACTAAGTTTCAAATCATTTCAGTTTGTGAAATCAAAAACATAACATGTTTACATAATACATGTATAGAATAAGCAGTATGGTTAACCCGTGCTTGCTAATTGGCAGGCAAGTGATGTCCTTGCTGTGGAGCTTTTGCAGAAAGGATGCTCGACTTGCCGTTAGTGGGGAGTTAGGGAGACCATGTCCTCGTGGAACGTAAGTTTACATCTCTTTTATACTGAAATTTCTCTTGCAAAACTTGTTTTCTAAGATTTTGTGCACCATGTGTTTAGTGGAGCATACAGTTTCTATGTTTCTTCTGGCATTAAAATATTGTTATATACAGGAAGATCAATTTGGAATTCAAAGAGAAGGATCTCCAGAGGTCAATTTCGGGCATTGAGCTCGGCTATCATATTGACATAATTTCAAATTATCAAACAAAATTGTGCATAGCTCACTTTACTATTACCTGGTTTTATGAGAAGATTGATTGAATGCTGGACTTTTAAACCTCTCTGACTCATTGTAGATGGGAAAAGTGAATGAGGAAGAGGAAATTGTAAAGTTCTACTTGGCATATTTGTAACAACATTGATTATTTTATTTTTTCTTTGAATAGGTTGCGTGTGGTTCCTCTGTTTGAAACTGTGAGTGACTTGAGGGGTGCTGGTTAGTGATCAGGAAATTGTTATCAATTGATTGGCATAAGGACCACATTATAGAGAACCATAATGCACATCAGGAGTTATGTATCATGTAAAGCCAACATCAGGATTGATTTTATTTGAAGCTGCCATGGATTTTATTGATGTTACAGAATTATTATGGACGGGTGATGGTTGGGTATTCTGATTCTTGTAAAGATGCTGGGTGCTTCACTGCTGCATGGGACCTTTACAAAGCCCAAGGGGATGTTGTGGCTGCATGCAATGAGTATGGTATTAAAGTCACTCTCTTCCATGGGCGAGGTGGGAGTATTGGTCGTGGTGGTGGCCGTACATATCTTGCCATTCAATCCCAACCTCCTGGCTCTGTGATGGCGAGTTTCTTTTTATTTAGATCATGGACTTTGGTATACTTTTGTGCATTATTTTGTCAAAATATGGGATATCCTTTGATTAAAGAAGTTATTTCGCAATTAAAAAGTGTCGATATCCATGTGTTGGTTACCATTTAATTTTCTTCCTATATTGACGCCTGTAACTTGAATTGTCCTGGCAACTTTATTTTTGTTGGTCTGCTCTTGTGCCTATCATTAAGGTTGAAGCTGCCATTTAGTTTCCTGAACTTGCAGCTTGCTGTAAGAAAGTAAAGCAAGCTCTTCTGTATTTTAATACAATACTAATCTCCATGATCTGCAACTTTGGTTGCCACGTTGAGTTGACAGGAACACTTCGATCGACAGAGCAAGGGGAGATGGTGCAGGCCAAGTTTGGTTTGCCCCAGATGGCTGTTAGACAGCTAGGGATATAAACAACTGCTGTATTACATGCAACCTTGCGACCTCCTCAACTACCCAGAGAAGAAAAATGGTGTAATCTCATGGAGGATATCTCAAAAGTCAGCTGCCAAAATTACCGGAGCACAGTTTATGAAAACCCTGAATTCCTTGCCTACTTCCACGAGGCTACACCCCAGGCTGAACTTGGCTTCCTTAACATAGGAAGCCGCCCCACAAGAAGAAAGAGCACAACTGGAATTGGCCATCTTCGTGCCATTCCATGGGTTTTTGCATGGACCGAGACCTGGTTTGTTCTTCCAGCTTGGCTTGGAATAGGAGCAGGGTTAAAGGATGTTTGTGAGAAGGGAAATACTGAGGACTTGAAAGCAATGTACAGAGAATGGCCTTTTATGCAGTCTACCATAGATCTTATAGAGATGGTTTTAGGAAAGGCAGACATTTCTATAGCCAAGCACTATGATGAAGCTCTTGTTTCCAAGAGCAGGCAAGAGATTGGGGCTGAACTAAGAAGGGAGCTCTTAACAACGGAGAAGTATGTACTTCTTGTCAGTGGGCATAATAAACTGTCTGGGGACAATCGGAGTTTAAGGAGGCTGATTGAAAGCAGGCTCCCATATCTCAATGCTTTGAACATGTTGCGGGTGGAGATACTGAAGAAATTGAGATGTGATGATGACAACAATAAAGTATAGGATGCATTGCTTATCATCATAAACGGCATTGCTGCTGGTATGAAGAACACTGTTTAAGTGGAATCCCTTGACATCTACCGCATGTATGTCGCAAGTTACAGTTTTTTATTTCTCCCTATATTTCTAATCCTCTTTTTTCTTACTATCAATTTGATGTTCTCAGTTTATAAAATATTATAAATGTAATTAAGTTGAGACTACCCTTTCGTGGAGAAGATTATAATTGATAGGTTGTTTGAGCTTCCACGTCTTGTATGTGGAAGTAATCTGGCTTCTGATTTTCCAGTAAAAGTTGCTCATTATTTGAGTGCTTGAATAATGGTTACAGTAGATGTAATAAACCTTGATATGAGCAAATAGTTATGATTCCAGAAAGTCGAAACAATTCACTTCACAACACTCAAACTATTATTTCAATGGGCTTAAAGCTTGCAATTGCATGTGTTGATTACCATGCTATGCTGAAGCCCATTGTCTTCGCCTGCTATTATCATATCAATGAATGAGAATATAAAAAATCATCAGATTTTGAAACCCCAAAATATTCCTTTGTTTCAATTTTTCTCGCGAAAAAATTGTAGCTTTCCTCTTTCAATCTTTCCCTGAAAAATACAGAGCTACTTTCCTCTCTCCTTTGGCTCTTAATTGCCTTCAACTCAGTGTTTTGTCATCGATGGTTGATTTCATTGGACAAGGTAAATATTTATTTCTATATTTTGTGTTGCTTCAATTTGTTATAAGTGATGATTGTAGGTAGTTTTACTAAATCTGTATTGTTTTTATATTTATTTTTGTTGCATGTTATTTTATTTAAAAAATTTAGATTATTTATTTCTTAATTTTTAATTTATTTTAATAGATTGTTAAATATATTATTGTTCTTGATACTAAAACTTTTGGGAACAAAATAATTATGTCTAAGCATACAATTAGCAGGTCATTATTGTTTAGTAATTTAAATATATTAAAAGAAAAATACAACATTTATTTTTTTAATTAAAAAATATATTTAAGTAGTGAACGTGTAAATATATATTAACAAATTAATACTAATTTTTTAAAATTTAGTTAGAATTAAAATTTAAAAGTAATTTAAGTTTTCATTAAGTATATAAACTATGTTATATTGTGATAAAAGGGTATTTTTCTAAAAAAAAATAGAATTAAATTGTTTCTTTGAATTGTTTCTTAAATCAATTAGAGAAAAAAAATTTCCTTGTTTCTTTCTCATATCTTTTCTTGAAATCCAACATTTTCCTTACTTGAAACTAAACATAACTTATATCTTATAAAGATATGAAATCAAACATTTTCTTTTATTGAAAACTAAACATAACCTACATCTTTTAATAAAGAGATGTTCTTTAATTAATTTAGCATATTAAAAAATAAACGATAGTGTTTTTGTGCATCATTTAAGGGCACTTCTTGTTTAGCAAATAATAATGCTACGCAATAATGAGACGAGTTAAGTAACCAATTGAAAAAACACATTGGCAATAACTTGCACTCATCTAAAATTACAAAATTCATTCTCTTAAAATCTCAATAATAGAAATACAATGGCAAGTACATGGTTTTAGAACATAACCGTACTTGTTTGGAACTCAATATAAGATCTTTTCACCAAATGGATGCTAAGAATAGATCATTTAGCTTACTTAGTTTTCGTAATTTAGATCGAAATTACTACATTCTTTAACAGTAAACACATGAAACTTTGCCTTTTAGAGTTTGAATGTTTCTGTGTTATCTTAAATAATCTATAAGCTTACAATATACAAAATGTAATGAAATTGAATCACGTAACTTTTGCAGCGATTTAAAAAAATTCAAATACATCAACATTCTTGTTGGTGAAAACCCTAAGATTTAAGGTTCCCTTACACCATGTACGATTGAATAATTACTAGTGTGAATATGGATTAACAAGTGGACTAGATTAGGTTTAAACATTTGGAATCCATTATATGCATGTATGCATATATTTTGTACAAGTATTTTGTAACCTAACTTCATCTAAGCAACTACTAATGCTGAAGTGTAAATATTATTAGAATGTTTGGGACTTTAATATGTAGTTTTAAGTGAAATTCACTAATAATCGTTATGTGTATAGGAGATTTAGCATTTTATAATTAGGTGACATTGCCAATTATACGGACATAATAATAAGGATATTATATAAATGGAAGGTTTATCTTTTGACAATATTTAAGTGGCCGTATTTATTGTATAATTACAATAATAATAAAAATAGAATGTATGACTTTTCTATTATATTTAGATGTATGTGTTTACCATATAATAATAGTAAACAACGAAAGATAAAAATAAATAAAATACACAAATTTATGTAAAAAATTTTAAATTAATTAAAATAAAAACAACAAATAAGGATGGAAGAATTCACTATAAAATATAGGATTATAGCCTCTCCCTAAATACAATCAAATAGAGATGTGATAATATTATGAAAAATTGAGCAGTTATGGAATAGAGAGAAATTGAGAGCGATTAAATTAGAATGGATGAAATGAAGTGGGGAAGCTACATATTTATAGGAGGAGACAACCAATGAAATTCTGTTTCTTATTTCAATTTCCACTAGCTTAAGTAATTGATATCGGTTGGCTTCAATTGAAAATTCGGCCATCTAATTGATCAATCAATATTTTCCACTCGTAGGCTTGATTGAGAATTAATTATGTCTCTATGTCATTCTTTTTACTTCGCCATTCCATGTTACTTACGCTTTTGCCAAATTACTACATAATTGACACTATTTGAACTTATCAATATTAACCAATTTAGTTAAAACATCTGCTAGGTTATCTTTGATGTGTATTTTTTGCATATCCACGTTTTCATCTTCTACCACTTCTCATACAAAATAATATTGAATGCCTATGTATTGTGTTGTGGAATCAAAAGTTAGATTTCTTGTGATGTATAAGGTACTCTGACTGTCACAAAATAAAATTATTTTTTTTATTTGTGCTTACGTTCTTCCATAAACTTTCTGATCTAGATTGCTTCATTGTATGTTTTTATAACTGCCATGTATTCTATTTTGTTATAGATAATACTATCACAATTTGAAATTTTGAAACTTAACTCTTAGTCCCTTTTGAAAGTGTAAACATATAACTAATAGTAGATTTCCTTCTATTAGATTACTTACATAATCTGAGTCTACGTAACTTCTAATAATAAATTCTAGTTATTTATAATATAATGCAATATCAAAGTCTTTTTGATATATCTCAAAATCCTTTTCACAGCATTCCAATATTTTTTGTCAAGATTCATCATAAATCGACTAACTACTCCTATTGCTTGTGCAATGTCTAGTTTTGTATATATCATGGAAAATATTAAACTTTTTACTGCTGATACTTATGATATTCAATACATTTCCATCCTATTTGCTTCAATGTTAGAACACATCACCAAGGATAACATGTAATTCATAAGAAGTGGAATAGAAATTGGCTTACAATCTTGTATGCTAAAGCACTATAAGATTTTGATTAATAGGAAAGCCAAATCCTTTTGCCTTTTCTATCTTAGTGAATTTGTAGCCTTTGAATTTTATTTATTGGTCCCAAATCCTTTATGTCAAACTTTATAACTAATAGTGCCCTTAATTCTTAGGCTTAATCTTTGTTAGACCCTATTATCAATCTGTGTTTGACATACAATAGTAAAATGATGAAATTATTATCACTAGAACTCTTGAAAAACGCATAATTGTCTCAATTTGGTTTGTTGTATTTGAGGCTAATGATGAAAGAATTAAAAATTTGTACAAACCCTTGATACTTGTTTGAGATTGTATAAAAATATGGTAAATTTGCAAACTAATTTTTTTTAACAAAACCCTTTAGTTGGAGTGTGTACATTTTTTCTTTAAGTTTTCTATAAAAAATGTAATTTTCACATCTAATTGGCCTAAATATAGGTCAAATGTAGCACACATAACTAGGACTGCTTGGATTGTAGTGAGTCGTATAATGGGAGAAAATTTCTCATTAAAGTCAATACATTCTTTTTGAGCATACCTTTTAACCACCAATCTTGCATGACACCACTCCACCTACTCATCTCTATTTCACTTGATCTTGTAGACCATTTGTTTCCAATGGGCTTCCTTCCATGTGATATTGTTCTTATAAGAGCTTCAATTTACTCTTGTATCGCTACCATTTATGGAGATGCATCTGAGCTATTTGTTGCTTTTGGAAAGTTGATGGCTCTTCATCCTTTGATAGAAGCTAATATGCAACATTGCCTTCCATAATAAATTTTGATTACCTAAATGGTTTTCTTTTCTTAGGAGTTAATTGTGGAACTTTTAGAACCATAGATTTAACTGACATTTTGTTGTGTTATTGTTTTACTTCAGAAGCATTTTCACGTTAGGATTTTTTGCCATCTTAATTGTAGTAGTCTCTTGATCCTTTTCTTTAGTGCTATCATCACTTTTTCTTTGCAGCTTATCTTTTGCAAATATAACATTTTTATTGATGACTAGATTGTGGCCAGTTGGGTCTTCTAAGCGATACCCCTTCACTCTATCAACATATTCCAAAAATATGCATTTTCTAAATTTTGAATCCAACTTTGTTGTTTTTGGGAAATTGTATATCACATACACAGTACTTTCAAATGTGTGAAAGTTAGAATTATTTTCTAATTTGTCAGGCCATATTTTTATTGATGTCATTAACTCAATGCTATTGATGATGATTGATTTATCACAGATTAGGTAGTATTAACTATTTTTACTTAAAACAACTTAGGCAACTTTGTAGTTCTTAACATTATCCTCTTCTTTTTTAGCAAGGTTCTATTCATCAATTGTCATTATTCTACTAGGGAGTGTATATTATAGTGAACTACCTTTTGATACCTTGTTACTAACAAAATGCATTAAACGTATTGTTGATGAATTTTCCTCTATTATGTATCTCGAGACTCTTGATCTTTTTCCCACATTCAAATTTCACTCGCGCTTTGAATACTTTAAAAGACCTTAAACACATCTGCCTTTCTTTTGATTGGATACACCCAACATTTCCTAGAATAGTCATCAATGAAAGATGCAAAATACTTTGCTCCTCTTTGAGAGATAATTGGTGCTTGCCAAATTTTTGAGTGTATTAACTCTAGAATGCTTTTACTTCTTGAGCTGGATGTGCCGAATTTTAATTTGTGTTACTTGCTAATGACACATTGTTTGCAAAATCGTAGAGACACCATGTCGTGACTAGAAAATAGATTCTATTATGAAAGAATAGTTTTCGTTATGAGAAAATCTTTAAACCTCATTTTGACATATGTTGAAACTTTCAATGCCGAATCATTATTGATTGATTCTTCTCTAAAATTTGTTGATGTAACTAATACCTCTATTTTTTATAATGTTTCTTTTTGTAACATGTATAAGTTTACAACTGCTTTCTCCGCCATCATGGTTATGAGCATACTTTTTACTATCTTTATGAAACTATTTTTAAATTTGGGTTTTACACCCAATCTCATCCAATTGTACCAAAGACAGTAGATTCTTTTTAAGGGTTTTCGTTTTCACATGTCGCACCTTCTGGGTGATACGAGACATACTATCGTGCATCTTTTAACTTAATGGTCCCAATACTGGCAATTTCCAAGGCATAATTGTCTCCCATGAATATAGATTCTTTAAAGAAAAGTTTGTACTGATGGAACCATTCTTTTTGAAAGATCATGTGCTATGTTGTTCCTGAATCCATAAGCTAAACATTTACAAATTTCTTTTTGCCTTTAGTGACTGTTACCACCTCGTTATACAAGATTTATTATTTTCAAACATATTTTCCACTTTTTTTTATGATCTTCTATTTTTTTCTACATTCTTCGTGTTTTTTCAATACTCTTTTTTTTTCCACGCCTTGACTTTGTTATACTTGTAATATTTAAATTTCTTCTTGCTTTGAATTTTGATCTACCAAAATTTTAATTTTTATTAGAGTTATATTCTATTAATTTTTTTTTATCGTGAGTAAAAACTTTCTTTTATTGTGAATTTATTAACTTATCTTTTTTATTTTAACATTTATTATTTTTTTTTAATACAAATATTACTATGTTGTCAAAAATTAGATTGTCAGAGTAGATGCCTTCGGTTTTTAAATTGACGATGAGTTGATCACATAGGTTTAGTAGACTTTGAAGTATAAGTTTTGCACATTCATTTTTCTATATTTTATGACCCAATATTATGAAGTGAGAAAATAAAATTTTTAAGGTGTTGATGTGTTTTGTCAGAGTCATTGATTTTGACATCTAAAGAGTGTAGAGCTTTCTCTTGGAAAAAATCTCACAGTGAAGTGATTTTACTTTATACAACTTTGTAAGAGCATCCTATATCACCCTTGCCGTATTCTTTTCTTTAATGCTTGATACACTTTATTAGTTAATCCCGAATAAAAATAAATTATTACATTCTCATTTATTTCATTTTATTTATTATTTGTGATATTTATCTATCTATCTTTAATAATTATTAGACACTTTTTTTAAAAAAATTATATTTCTCTAAATATAATTTTATTGAAGGATTATAAAATTGTTTTAAATATAATTTTATTAAGTATTTTAAAAAATCCACTCTCAAATAGAGTTTTGATAATATTTTAAAAAATTAAGAAGTAATGGAATAGAGAAGGATTGAGAAAAATTGAATAAGGACAGAGAAAATAAGGTGGAAAAGCCGCTTATTTATAAAAAATAAAATCTTATTTACAAATGCTTAAAAAGTGTGCCATAATGAAAAACAATAATTGTTGATTGGTTAATTGGGTGGCCGAATTTTCAGTTGCAGGCAGCTAAAATCAATTGCAACTTCTTCTCTCTTTTGTTCTCAATGTATTTTATCAATTACATATAAAAAAATCAGTTAGCATTTAGCATTTTTTTAAACAATGCAAAATATAATAATATGTATGATTGTATGGAAATATGCTGGAATTAAAAAGAAATAAAAATTATGGAAATAAAAATTATGCAGGCAACTGTGTAAATAATCTCAACTTTTGGTGAAGCAGGAGAAAGGGGATATTCATGTAATCTTATCTCCCCCATTCATGGAATCCGATGTGAAAATCTCTATGCTCGTATTTGATGTCAAGGTCTTGTTCTATATAATACCCTTTTGGAGAAGATGTAAAATATGTGTGTGTCCGCAACTTTGCCATACTTGAAGCATCCTCAATCCTCTAGCTTCCAGCACCTGATGATCTTTCTTAGTGCTGTCCAGCTTAAAATTAATGTATTTTGAAACTTGAACCTAGTTCTCTCTCTCTCTCTCTCTCTCTCTCAGTGCCACTTTCATGGTGACGCACTCGCAGCTAATTGTACCGTAATGTCTGCAATCCCAATTTTCAGCTGTGTTTTTGAGTGGAAAGACACTTGATTGGCTTTGTTGGATTCTGACTTCCATTACCCATATTTACAATTTCATCATTTGATGTTTTTAGGCGTAAATGCATGATTTAACTTAGCACAAGCATCGGTGCAGCTGCAGTGCATACTGGCCTAACTTTTAAAATATCTTTTTAAAGTCGTATATTTTCCAACAGTGTCTTGTCCATAATTTAGGAATACATGTGATATGATCACAAAGTTAAACATGTTTTTGACAATTACTGTTGTATTATTGCCTTAAATTATAAATGTTTGGTCTCTTAAGTTATCTGATTAATCCTTTAATAATGAGCGCCACATTATGTAGTACCTGCATTTGTCGACACATGATATTTGATTAGACAATTTTGGGTCCCTCGGATCACACAACTACAAATTAAAGTCCCAATATCGACAGCCCTGCTTGCTTGGATTTTTGGAGCTTTCCATCACTTTTGAGGTGCATATCCCCCTCCCCTTGCCGCCACTGCAAATTGGAAGAAACTTTAAAAAGATGAAAAGAAGAAAGTTGAAGTAGCCAGTGGGGGTTGTGTAAAGTGTAAGCATTGCTGGTGAAGGACATAGAGAGACAGAGGGAGAGAGTGCATGCTTGAAAAAGTGAAGTTTTGCTCCACCTAGCATTGGAATGTGAGCACTCTAAAAGTTGCAAAACGAATTAGTTCCAAGTGACTGATCAAACATCTTTAAACTTTGGATTTGTCTAAAGTAGAGAGTTCTAAGTGAGATCAATTATATCATGCAGCTGCTATACGATTCTTCTATTGCGCATGACATTGAATTTAGATTTAACATCAAATTTATGTCTAAAGGATGGTCACTTTACCCCTTTGCTTTTATTTCAAAATTCAGATGACTGTTTTGGTAAGAGCTTGTTTGGATGCATGGTAAAAATTGCAAGGCAGGCGGCTACACTTTCCACCTTCACTACTTTCAATCAATGCCTTTCAGTGGACTCGACTGGAAATCCATTCTTATTTTTAGTTTCTCTTTCAATAAATTCCGGACACAATTTGTGTTGGATAACCAACTTCTTTACGTATGCCTGTCGAACATCCATGATATAAGGCTGTTAGCTACAGCTGCATTAGCCAAGAGCCACTTATTTACCAAATTCAAACTTGAATCCATAACCAAGTTTCAATAGTAACTATTTCACGTTTAAGGAATTTGCTTAAAATTAAAGTTTGCTTTCTAATTGATAACTATTTTACACTTACATTACTAAATTTTAAATATACAGTATACATGAGTTAATGATTAATATTAATTATTATTTATTAAATATAATTTTTATATTTAATAAATTTTTTAAGATTATATTTTAAAATTATTATATATTATAAATTTTATTTTAAAAATACCGTAACATTTATCCACCGAGTATTCAATTATCATAATAAATTATTTAAAATATTAAATAAAATATATTATTTATTTAATGAATATCGTCATATTTAAAATAAAAAATTTAAAATAAACATGATTATTTATAACAAAATATAATATTCATATTTTTTTTTAATTTTTAACTTATGAAATAAAATTGAAACCAAACACCACTGCACAGCCTAATCTTGACATCGTTAATTTAAATGAGATGCATACCAAACTATTTTAATAATTGAAAAAGGGTTTTAAGTATTCATTCCTAATCCACAAAGTTTATCAAAATTTGATTTTGTTTTCACCGCACGATCATCAAAAGAAGTGAGCACCAAGTGTCTTAAGAAAGTGTTAAAAAATATATATATATAGATATATATATATATATATATATATATATAATATATATATATATATATATAATAGGAGGTTGTACATGGATAGCAAAGGAGGAACGTGGATCGAATGAGATACGTGATTAATGGCTAATGTTGGTAAAAATTAAGGCCGAAATTCAATGAATATTAATTAATGTGGATTAATGATTACGTGAGTTACAATGTTATGACAATTACAATCAACTTAGCACATGGTCAACTCAAAAAAGTTGGCCCTCTCCCTTGATCCTATGATCGTCTATTGCTCACACAAGCAAACTATCATCATCGCCACATGTGACATCTTATGAATTAATTAATTAATAATTAGTTTTATATAACCTTATAAAATGTCAATTACTAAGATTAAATCCCAGTATTTAATTAAATGTTGTAAAGTTATGTCTAAAAAGTCTGCCATATGTATATATCAAATATTATGCGGGTGGACCGAGGCAATTCTTCGATGCCGTCGTTTCTCTCCAATAATCAAAACTCAAATTTTAAAACTTGTAATAATTAGTATTCAGAAATACCAGCTAGTGGCATGTAATACCTGTTGGTCTCTTATGAAAACATCGTAATTTTTGTTTTTCAAGTGGAATTGGACGGATCAAAATGTGTTTCGTATTGTAATTGATATGGTCGAGGAGATGACATCAGGCAAATTATTTCTTTGAAAATGTCAAAATCTAAACATATAAAGCTGATGATACTAGAGGATAGAAGAAAGCACGCGTGGGTATCTTACCATTTGGTGCCGAAAGTTACGAAAGGGTCAACTTAGACAAATATTGAATATGCATTTATTTCACTGTGAAACAATACATCTCCGAGCATATTACATGTCATTATATGTGATTCTTAAAATCCCAAATTAGTAAGATAACGAAATTATTTATCTTATCGTTCATCTATGATGTTTTCTTCTTTTTATCTGGGTGCCAACTTAATTAGTATAACCAAAGTTTGAAGTGGGATGTGATGAGATGTTATTGGAAACATGATTGCAGCATTTCTGTGACAAAAGCGAAGGATATAAAACCTCTTCACGCCATCAAATACAAGACTTCAGAAAGCATTCGAGTGTTGGCCGACCGGAAGGTATCATTAGATTTGAAGATTGACCAGTCCATTAAACGTAGTGCTTAATTAAACTCTGCGGTAGTTAAATTGCAGCGATCAATATGCGAAAAGATTCAAAACCACAATGATATCAACATCCCCACGTCTCTCCTTATTGTTACCAAATTGATCAAGTGTTTGATCAAATTCCAAGGATGGAAATTAAAGACGTAGTAATAATAACTTGTTCAATGAAAAATATCACATTAAATTAATAACTTACCTTTTCTTGCTAGTATTTCAAAGCTTGAGGCTCCACGGTTTCAGATTTTGCAAGATGATGACAGTATGTGCACGTTGTTTGGGTAGCTAGTGCAGTGACAGCTAGGTAAGATGCACTAAGATACAAGGTGAATTCATCACTCAAGTTGCTATAAGTGGATGTTTCACTTTAGTAAAACACCAGCTAACACTTTTTTGGCATATTCCCAAAATGACTATCTATTACCTAATTTGATGAGATGACGGCTAGGCAGCAAAGAGCATAAGATGCCGATTTAGAGTGGAAATTCACGCAATTTGCTTCTTTTAATGTGTCAATAAGGTAAAGTTTGGGCAGTACTACTCAATCCTTCTTTTGTCTTCTCCACTTCTGCCTGCCTCGTTACAGTATATCGTGTCTTTCACTTTAACTACTTGATATATAGCATAGCAAATAAATTATGTGATATATATGAACCCATTCTCAATTTTTTTTATAAAGTTTTTGCTCTATATCTAAAAGAATTTAATCATAATAGTGATTGACGACAGATATTACATTAGAGGCATGTTTAAAGCAAGACAATAAGTTATATAAATAATGACACAGTAACCGGTTGTTAACGGAGGTAGGTGAACAAAATTAAAAACAATACTCGCATAATTCACTTACTAATTATGTAGTACGGCCTCCTTCTTTGAATTATGCTCTAAGGGCTTGAATCTTATTTTGCCTTAGGTATGGTTCATGCACGTATTAATTAACGCAAAAATAATAATATATTATTTTGTTCATGACAAATTTCAATCGCGGAGGCTCTGCAATATTTTAACATTTGTGTTCTAATAATATATATTTCTCATTGTAGTTGTCACATTCGAAATAGACAAGAAAAGCAAAGTTTTCAAAAATCATGCGGAAAGCAAGATATGAGTGTTTCTAATGGCCACTAAAATTTTGAAGAAAGCAAGCTAGAAACAAATTAAAAACTGTCAAAAGTGAGAAAATTAATTAGAGAGATTGTATTGGGAGAAAGCACTATATCGTGCTTTCTGTGTCTTTCTCAGGCATTTCCTTCATTTTCCCATACAACTGTATCGTCCACTGTTGTTAACCTTGTTGTCTCCAATTTTTTGTCGTTGATCTCTGTGTATATATTTGGGGAAAATTTCCGCCCCTATTGGAAAAGTGCTTTCTGATTATAGATGACAAACATAATCTCTGCTTTGGACAACCTTAAAAGTTTCTCGTCGGCAAATTAGCTAGCTAGATTGGATTTGCCTTATTGTAGCTGAAATGGCGTATGCTTAAAGGATTGTCGATCTGTTTTTGTTGTATTGTTATGGGAATATTAGTCCAATTTGTCACACATTGCGCTTGAACTTTCAATCGCAATTATCTTTAAATCTTTCAATCGCAAGTAGATGCGCTGGTTGCAATCGATGGTTTTGTGGCCATGGCATTGCCATGCATGCACCAATTTTTTGTAGGCTTTTTATAAGTCAAAAGCTAATAAAATAAAATTTTCACAATTCGCTGTTTCTAATGGTGTTCAATCGCAGTTGTTGAACTAATTAAAATCTTTTTTAAAGATCAGATTGACGGGGATTTTGAGTTGCATTGGTGACAAACACACGCGTATATGCAGTAAAAGTGTTAATAATAATTTCCCTTGTGGCAATGAAGCAGAACAATCTGGCTGTAGATTAGGACCGTCGTGGTCTCCAGTTCATCTATTTCTGGTTTTGATTAGTTCTTTAGCATACAGTTAATTCTTAATACATAAATTAATTATTAATCCACCGACCCTCAGGCAGACAAACAACAACGATTGTCCCACTAAAATGTGCGTTTTATTCTTTTATGAAAAATCGACACCAAGTTTCTCCTCTTTATGAAAGAAATTGTTTTTTTTTGGGGGGGGATGTTCAAATCTTTAGCTGGAATCAGCTATTTAAGGTAGATATTGATCTGTAATTACCATTTTTTTCGGTGGTGGGATTTAAGAGAGTGATTTTAACAACGTTTTGCTGGCACCTAGAACCATCTTAATGTCATAATTTTAAAATTTAAAGCATAAAAATCTTTCACTTTCCCGGAAGTATATATACTAAGTAATAATAAGAAGCATTAATGCTCTAAATATGTAGCGTTTAAAAGACAAATTAATTCGATTCCCAGGTCAGTGAAGGATCCAATTTAGCCAATCACATCAAACTATTGCATTACATTTGGAAATTAATTATAAAAGAAGAAATAAGATAAAGAAGCAAGCACTATCACCAATGTCAGACACTACGTATTAAAGTTGCATCATCTTTCTTTGATAGCGAAGTAGGAAGAAAGAGCGGAAGAAAGAGAGAAGAGCTTTATATATGCAGACGAAACTTCAAGCAAAGTAAGCGAATATGAACACTTGTCACAAAACCACGATGCAGATTCCAATTTACTGTAATATATAGTATAAAGAGAGATAAAAGGATAAACCCTATGGATATTTGAACTCAGAGAATCCAAGGAGAAAGTTTGTTACTGTGTATGCACGAGATTTTACACATTATTAGGTCACAACACATGATTTTTTTGTGTTTAAAATTTGACATTTAGATAGTGTTGATCACTATTTGCACGTGGTATATGGTCGATTATTCATGAGAATATATAATAAGGCATGTTGGACCAAAATTTATGCCTCCAATACCAAAAAGTTAGCTAGAGGCATCTCCTATTCACAAATTGTGTAACTATGATGGCCACGTTAATCTATACATCAAATAGTAAAGCACAAAATTTATGATAATGAGAATAATATTTAGGTATATTGAGGAAATATAACATCTAGATGATACCTTGGAATAAATCTTTTCTTATGCCTTCTCATATTCATTAACCTTCTATTACTGGATTTGGTTTGTATTTGGCTAGAAATTATTTAAAATGCTGTTATCACTGAATTAATATTTTATTTAAAAGTTTTTAGAATAAATTATATTAATAATGTGACTGATTTTTACAAAAAATTATATATTTTTTTATTTTTGGTATAATTTAAATATAATTATAATCTATTATAACTATTTTAACATCCTCTTGATATCTGTGTTTTCTTCTTTCATTTAATAACATATTTTGTACTATATGAAGAAAAAAAACCACTTAATGTGGATATAATTTCCATAATAAAATAATTTATGATGCTTAAATTTGTTTATTGTATGAGAATTAGTTACCTTGTTATATAAAAAGCATCATGAATACAATATGTATTCCTTACGGTTGCATGTTCTTTTATCGAATTCCACCAGTCTAACACATATTTTAAATAGAGGTGGAGAATGTTGATTCCAAAATAATAATAATAATAGAGAAGAAAGCAAAGACCTTTTTTTCACTGATGGCAACACCTTCGCCTTCACCTTCTTCTCCAAATAAATAAGCCAATCTGTGCTACCATCTCTATCGTTGAATGGGAATTCGACAACTATTAAAAGCAAGAAGAACCCACTTTAATTTCCTGATGCAAACTCATCAAAAAGAAAGAGATACCTTCTTTAATTAACTTCCTTTTCTTTATTTCTGCTTCATGATGATGATAGAAAAAGAGAAGAAGAAGATGATAATTATAAAAGAAATATTTATATTGGAGGGTTTGTTTTGTTAGTTGGAGTCGACACCTCACTGGATGATGATTAAAGCCCTATCAGAACAGGTCTTATTTTGTGTACATATATTCTGTGTACTGATTGTATATGTTGAAGCATAAGCATTATTGGTTTTCTGATCATGTGTTGGTGATTTGGTGGTCAATACCTGTTCTTCCCTTTACATTTCGCGTACTGGAGGCCCTACACCTTTTTCGTTTTTGCCCAAATACAGGTTTTCTGATGGTATGGACCAACAAAGATCTCAATGGATATATTTTGATCACTGTATAAGGAATATATCGTATACATTTATTTCATTTGCCATCTCCTTCTACAGTTTTTTACTTTTAAAAATAAAAGGTTGATTAGGAGTTCCTTTAATTATTAATTATTTTTTTCAAAACTAGACATACGATTTAAATAATAATTAATAATTCATATTATATTTTAACAAAAAATTAAATTTATATTTTATTATATAAATTAAAAATATCAAAATATAATATAAATTATTTATTATTATTTTCATTACATATTAATATTTATTTCAGTTAATAATAAAAAAATTAAGAATTTATTTTTATAAAAAAATAAACATAATAAGATATCATAACAAGTTTTTATTATGAATACAATAATTTATAATTTGACCAAATTTATGAATGAATGAATAAATAAAACTTTTAATTAATATATTTCAAAGTGGGCAATAAGGAAATGCCACGTAGATAGCTGACTGCATCTCCCTTGGACCTAAGGCATGCTCTCTGTCTGTCTAGTATTATTACTGTACACCTGAGATGGGTGGTCTCAACTCAACTCTAGGCTATATCTTATCAACTCTGTCTACTTCTCGTGCCCTCGTCACTTTTATAATAACTCACATGACCTGTTCTTGTTTCTGACCCCCTCGTTCTCTCTTCTCCACTACTCTTCTTCTTCTTCTCCAACCTTCGTTCACTCTGATCACTCAGACGTACCCTATTCAAATGATGCCCCCTGATCAGCAAGAAAATAGCATGACCGGCAACGGCGCTTCCCCCATAGCTAACACCAGTATCACTAGCCGAACGGACAACGTTTTGGTTCATGCGGAACCGTCGTTACCGGCCAACAATGTCACTCCTTGTTCAGAAGATCGAATCATAGACCAAATACAAGAACCAACCCATGTTAGATTCTCCATTTTACGTGAATCCTTGAGCCCCGTAACCCTCCAGGTACCCACAAACATTCATCTTCTGCATGCAAATCAAGCTTCACAATTTTTTCCTTGCAATTTGGATACAATGTAGCTATGAATACATATATACATATATATATATATAGTGTATTTGTATGTATATTTCTCTAATTTTTTTTTGGTAAATTGATATTGCAGTTTGAAGATGTAGCATTTAGTATAAACTTGCATACAGCAAAGGGAAGTTGCTTTTCTCGACATGGGCCTAAGTCCGCACGAATTATACTCAATGGCGTTAGCGGTATTGCCCGGCCCGGCGAGTTGTTAGCAATGCTTGGCCCATCTGGTAGCGGCAAGACCACCCTCCTGACAGCGCTCGCCGGCCGGCTACCTGGAAAAGTCTCAGGCACCATATCATACAACGGGCAGCCGTTTTCTAGCTCTATGAAGCGCAAAACAGGCTTTGTTACACAAGATGATGTGTTGTATCCTCATCTCACGGTGTTAGAGACATTAACATATGCTGCTTTATTAAGGCTGCCAAAGAAACTGTCAAAAGAAGAGAAAATTGAACAAGCTGAGCTTGTTATCATGGAGCTTGGTTTAACAAGATGCAGAAATAATGTGGTGGGTGGGTCTCTTCTTCGGGGCATATCTGGCGGTGAACGTAAAAGGGTTAGTATTGGACAAGAGACTCTGGTTAACCCGAGCTTATTGTTGCTAGATGAACCTACTTCCGGCCTTGACTCGACGACGGCTCAGCGTATAGTAGCAACATTAAGGGGGCTGGCAAGAGGTGGGAGAACTGTGATTACTACGATTCATCAGCCTTCGAGTCGGTTGTATCGGATGTTTGATAAGGTGGTGGTGCTAGCGGAAGGTTCTCCGATTTACAGCGGGCGGGCTTCGCAAGTCATGGAGTACTTTAGCTCCATAGGCTACGTGCCTGGTTTCAATTTCTTGAACCCTGCTGATTTTCTGCTTGATCTAGCTAATGGTAAGTAATTTGTTCGTCTTACTGTTATTCTTTACAAAGATAGTTTAGATTTTATTAAACTTTTGCTTTTGTCGTAATAAATATTTCGTATTCAATTCATAAACAACATGAGATATGATAAGGACCAAGTCTAAATGCATGGAGTAATCAGTACTAGATATATATATCACTGTTACTTGAGCTGTCTGCTTCTTTTGTCAATAATACAGATGGTTGATGTCAAGATTTTTAGGACTTAAACTCTGTCAACTTCTCATCAACTAATTCTCAACCAACTAAAAAACTCAAAATGTCTTCATAGTTTGTCTTACAGTTAGAGAATAGAAGCTGAAAACAAGCACAATTAAACCTTCAAGATTTTCAGCACTTTCGGCCCTATGCGATTTAAATTTCATTGTTGATTGAGTCCCAACATATGATAGTAGACCTATTCTCTCAGCTAATTAGTTGCCGTGTATTGAATAAATAGATGCATTCATTTAGAGAATGGGGCAACTGGGCCGGTTGTCAAGTTAAAAAGAGAGTCAATTAAGCAGACTCTAATGATTTCTTGTATTCTGCTTTTATCATTTTCTTTTGAATGGTGATAATCTGCTGATAACTAAAACATCGGTACCTATTTTTTCCCATTATTATTATTTTTTTCAACTTTTACTCCTTTTGTTCCTTACGGTAAATTTCATTTTGTACGCAGAAACACTGATACATGTCTGGGTGAATATATGATAGTTTATAGTTTTATACAGTAAAATTGTCATTATTAGCAATTCGAAGTTGATGAATGGTTGACCAGTACAACTGGATGTTTAATAAACATTTTATTTAATTTGAAACACTACAAATACAACTATGCGTGAGTTTTTTTTTCCCTAATTTAATAACTTTTTGGTGATTCAGGTATCGCTCCTGATGTAAAACAGGATGAACTGCTGGAGTTTCAGGGCAGATTAGAGCACCATGAAGATCAGAATATAACAAAGCAGTCCCTAATATCATCATATAACAAGAATCTATACCCTGCATTGAAGTCTGAGATTCACCAAAATTTCACTCCAGGAACATCAGCTCCAAGAAGTGAAAAATCTCACTCCTGTAATTGCTTCCGTTTGATTTATGCTATGCTTTGTGGCTGCTAATTTGTTTTAGAATTAGAGCAGTACAATTTTCTGTTTTGACTTTATATGGTGAAGGTGATGATCTTTACGTTTATTATGTAGATTCCGATAATCGATGGACCACAAGCTGGTGGGAACAATTCAAAGTGCTTCTGAGAAGGGGTTTACGGGAAAGAAAACATGAATCATATTCATTCCTAAGAATTTTTCAGGTCCTGTCTGTTTCAATCCTTTCAGGACTCTTATGGTGGCATTCTGATGTTTCACACATACAGGATCAGGTATATCTTACAAACCTGAAACTCCTTAATGTGTAACATGTTAATTATTTGTCACAGGACAAATGCTAGAAGCATTAAATCTCCTAAATTTCTCCGTTTTCAACAGGTTGGACTCCTCTTTTTCTTCTCCATCTTCTGGGGTTTCTTCCCTTTGAACAGCGCCATATTTGTGTTTCCTCAGGAACGTCCAATGCTTATTAAAGAACGTTCTTCGGGCATGTACCGTCTCTCTTCCTATTACTTTGCCCGGATGGCCGGTGACATGCCGATGGAGCTTGTTCTGCCAACTATATTCGTCACCATCGCATATTGGATGGGCGGCCTCAAGCCTTCACTCGTGACATTCTTGCTAACTCTCGGAATCCTTCTATTCAACGTGCTAGTTGCTCAAGGCCTAGGACTAGCACTCGGCGCTATTTTAATGGATGTAAAACAGGCCACAACATTAGCTTCTGTAACAATGCTAGTATTTTTACTCGCTGGTGGGTACTACATTCAGCATATTCCACCATTCATAGCTTGGTTGAAATACATTTCTTTCAGCCATTACTGTTATAAGCTTTTGGTGGGAGTTCAGTACTCAGCAAATGAAGTTTACGAGTGTGGATCAGGATTTCCTTGCAGCGTAGTGGAATTTCCAGCGATTAAGTATCTGGCTCTTGGCAATAAATTGTGGGATGTTGGTGCTTTGACGATGATGTTGGTGGGATATAGGCTTTTGGCTTACGTGGTTCTGAGAATGAGGCAGCCACACTGACTTAATAGATAATAAAAATATATAGTATGCAATAAAAATTTATATATATATAATGGAATAAATAAAAAGTTCCGTGACTCAATTAGTGTGACAATTTATTGGAGGGAAAGAAATTGTTGAAGATGTTTACTGTCCAATTTGATCAATCTGATGGAAAGCACGATTTCAGTATTTGTAGATCAGTGGCTCAAGTAAATGTAAATTGGATTTGTCAGAAAATTATAAAATATTTTGTCCAGTTTCATAATATTACTTTGTACCACACAGTGGGTGGGTTGTATGAAAGTACTCTATTCTTATTTTGTGCCATTTCAGTGTCTGATATAATGTTTAAGAGTACAAGGCAGCATAGCTCTGGAGCAGAGGAACAATGACAGTCCATGTAATAGGCAGCAGGGGATAAATGAATATGACCTTTTAAGAGAGTTGATTGGAAGAAATGTTCAAACTCATTCTCTATAAAATGTTTTATTCCCAAAATAAAAAATTTAACCCAAAACAATTTTACAGAATGTTACCTACTCCTGAGATTTCTCGTAACATAAAAACTCGGATCGAGCATCTGTAAATTGAGCAAAGAACGATTCTATTCAACATGGCTGTATCTTTTTATTCAAATATTGTTTGTGCCTAGTAATAAACTGAACTGCACGATGGTTTAACACTGAATTACTAAGAATTATGAACTAATTTGCACAGATACCGGACTGGAGATCTGGAATGACTACAAAACTGACCAAAGGAATACATCTCGAAAGACCGCTGTAAAATCTCAGACGGCGTTACATCATTAAGTAGTGTGTAGCAAATTCTTCCTGAAATGAAGTGTAGTACTTTTCAATTTAGATTTATGCCTGAAATATCTTACCCGTTTAAAAGAATAAGCATCAAATAAAGTCAGTAAAATATGCCTGAGCTGGAAAAGCATCTGATTATACAGCATATATCTCCCCATGATGACTACACTTCACACCACAGAACTCCTGTCCTGTTATTCTGTTCCTTCCTATCAATTTACCAATTGGTGGTGTGACTGCTGATTCTAATTGCTAATTACTTCTCTGCAACTTCACTATAAATACAGACGTATTTTGATGTAGTTTTTCTCTCGAGGCCAGCAAAGTAGACGCATTTTCTGATCTCTTTACCTGGAGAATACACAAAAAAAAATATGGCATCACTTAAGGCTGTGAAACCTGCTGGCACTCAGTTGCCTTCTGAGCAGCCCAAGAAAGAGCCTGCCGCCAAGGATTGCAGCTGCACGTCGAAAGCTTCCAAGCAGGCCCCTAAGAAGCCCCGGGAGACCAAGAAGAAGGTATAAAAAATTATTTATCTTCTTCGAAAGTACATAGTTTTGTTTATTTATTTTTTACTTTTTCTTTTCCGAGCTAATTTTTACTTGATTATTTACAGGCATCAGTTGGAAAGGCAGGAGCCAAGTAAGTAATACATGTAGGAGGACAACAGGGCTTCGGTGAAAGATGTGGAGGTTTAACGTACTTCATGATGGTCCTTATTGCGAAAGCTCTGGTTTAAAATTATCAGTGCATGCCTTCTCAGGCTTTGCCTAATAAATAAAGACTGCATATTAAAATTAAGGATAGTTTTGTTTCTGGTGGTTCAATCACTCGAACAGTAAAATGTGTGGGCAAATCTCCTTGCACTATTTTGACCCAAATATGACTCATAAACGAGTCTAACTATTCCACTCTGCAATCACGTATCAATCTAACAAAAATTATAATAAGTAAAATCTTGGAAGTTCTAACCAGTGACATGAGGGCCAAAGTTAAAATTAAAAATTTAAGGATTAAACAAAAATCAAAAAGTAATATTGGATATATGAAATTCTGAAATTAATTTATAAATTCAGTCACCTTCTAAAGTTGCAGGATCCAAACGGTTTATAATAAAAATAAAATTCTACTTTTTTGTTTAAATTATAAATATATTGGTTTATATAGCTTTAAACATATTATTATTGGGGGTCTAGGGACCAGGCCTCTCCAGCCTTAGTTGTAGCTACGTTTGATAATTTCTTATTTGTCAATTAACACATGGAATAAGGAATATACTGTATATTAAAAAAAATTAATAGCTAAAAATTATTAAATAAGATAAAATTGTATTATATTATTTTTATTTAAAATATTTTATTAATATATATTTTAATTTTATTTTAAAAATTAAAATTACTAAATATGTTTGGATTATATTATTAAGTTGCGGAAAACATGAATAACGTGTGTGATGCAAAATTTGTACATATTATAAACCGCTTTATTTAAAAAAAATTTTATATCAAACAAATAATTAACAAAAAAAATTGACAGCTTTAATTATTATAATTTATAATAAATTATATTTTTTTATGTCATTTATGAGGAGAGGACACGGTTGTTTCTTTTGGGTAATTTATTTTTAATGAGATTTTAAACATTTAAAAATAATTTTTATATTAGTCAAAATCATTCAAATACAAGAAAAGGATGATACTAACATTTAAAAATTGCAATAATATTATTTTAAAAAATTGTAGAACGTAATGATAAGTGTTAGAATTTACAAGATATAAAAAAAGTATTAAATTTTTATAAAAATATCAAAGATGAAAATATTTATTTTTGATATAGTTAAAGATCTGAATAAAATTTTTTTCTTCTTTTAAATATCTTTTTGTACATTAATAATGAGCTTTTTGCAATTCAATCCCTACTAGTACTCTATTAATCTTTAGAAGAAACAAAGATACTTTAAAAAATTGTATCTGCATCTCAAGATTTAACTATAGCGATGTCAAACTAATGAGAAATAAGAGTAAAAGTTTCAAATTAATATAACATCTTTATAAAAGAGAACAACAGAAAAGAAAAAAAATAATAATAATCATATCACTAGAGGCCAATTTTCAAACTTTAAATTGAACTACAGTTAACTCTAACCTTGGTTAAGTGGAAATACATCAACCAAACCATTTCAATTTTATCTTATCATATTTGATTGGAAATAAACTTTTTAAAAATAATTTTGGAAAAACATTAAAGAGTATGAATATAATTTCTTTAACAATTGCAATATTCAGGACCTAAGCTGTTATCATTAGAGATCTTTAATAGTGTTCGTCAAAATTAGAAAAATATCCAAAATAAATGAAAAAAAAACTACGTCCATAGAAAGAAGACTACACGCGTAGTTCTCGTATCAAATCCCTTTACATAATGTGCAAAGACAAGGAGTAAAAGTTAGCTTCCAGATAAAGAATATGGCTTTTTAAAACATAAAAGAGTTTTACACCAATTAATTGTGTTAAAAAGCACTTTAATTTGAGTATCAAGTTAACTTCTTGCTGCATGGTTCCCATTTATATCTTGGTCATAATCAAATTCAATAATATCAATTTTGATGCGATGTGCTGGCTGGTTAATTATTGCAAATGCTAGCTACGAACCATGCTAATTGTTGCACTTTATGCATAGATCAAAGTTTGAATATGAATTATCCAAATATCCATTATTTGGAAATTAGAAGTTAATAAATTATTTCCAAATTTTTTAACTATTTCAATTAATATTTTGTTTTCATTTTGTTGGTTGGTAAAAATACAAAGCAAACATACACCCTTTATAGAAGGCTAGGTTTTAGAACACAAAAATTTTCGTAATAATTTTTATGATCAATTATTGAAATTAAACTTAATATGTATGGTTAATTTATGATTAATATACGTGGGAGATTTTAATCTTAATAATTAAAAATGTATAAAAAAGTTAATTGTTTACGTATAATACAAATAAGTTTGTAGAAAGAATATATACATGATAGTGATTTAATGGACTACGTTACTCATATTATGGTAAATGACATTGTTCTGTACTGTTACCTAATTAATTTAAATTTTGAGATGCTGAAAAATTTGATTATAATTCATAGGATGGATGAGGTTGCTTAATACTGTATTTTTGTGGGGATATATATAGATTGTAACCATTGCACGAATATAATATCAGGATCATATCCCTAGTAATAGAAAAGAATCAAGCATCAAAAGAATATTCTCTTAAAAGATAGCACAGAGCAGGCATGTACGGGCGTGCTAAGTGAATGGACACTAATAATGTCAGTTAAAAAAAATAGAAAAAAAAACAAAAGAAGCGAAGAATCAGATACAACAGTAACGATTCCAAATGCTTTCCATATCATTTATTCTATTCTATTCGACGGTCGCCATCCTCTCGTCATAGTTGTTGTTATTCTTATTCCTTTCCACAGTTGCACAACTCTTTATTATATATGTGTGTGTGTACTGTGTTTGCGAAAATACAGCACACAGCTAGTCAGTCTCAAACACATTCATCTTTTGTTCTTTTTCCTTCATTTTCGTAGTTCTTTGGGTGAAATGGCATCGTTGAAGGCCGAGAAACCTGTTGGCACCCAAATCTTTGGGCAGCTCAAGAAGGAACCCACAGCCAAGGCTATTGAAGGTTCATCCAAAACTTCAGCTTCCAAACCTGTCACTAAAAAGAAATCTGCACAGAAGCCTCAGGAACCTAAGAAAAAGGTACATATGCTAGCTATTGTACATTAAATATTCCATATAATTACTAAGCAAGTGTCATTTTCTGATTATTATCATGCTGTCAAAATAGTAATGAAACTAAAAAGTCCAATTATTTTATTCATAAAGTTCTTGAAATCTCGAATAAAATCCATAGGTAGGTTTGGCAAATTGATTATCTTGAACAGGTTTTTGTCCATGATACGATGAATGTCCATGAATATCAACTCTCTTTATAGATCATGTAAATTCATTCATGAAATTTCAGAAATAGTAGGGTCAGTAGTATCAAAATCCATGCTCAATCACTCATGTTTTATTTTATTTTTTCGATTCAGTTTAATGAACAAACTTCTCACGGTTTTGTAGGGAAAAGGCGGGAAGTCATCAGCACCGAAGCACTAATAAATATGGTGTAACCAAAGCAGCTAAATGAAGGCTATGAACTACTAATCGTCTCATAGTAATTAAACTTTTTACTCGAATCGTGTCCCCTGATATCGGGCCATATATGTAATTCAGCTTGCGCTGATTAAAATAAAATTTCAGTTTGCAAATAGGCAATGACTTTATGTATATCTACGCATGCCCGCGCATATATGTCCACATTAATGCTTGAACTTGACAGAAAAGAAATACGAAAAAATATATATTTTTACTCTCGTATGCACTAACGAAACCTTGGTTTCATGTATTGTATGTAACATTATCATGTAATTGGAGTGAGTGTTCGGAGTACCAGAACATGCTTTGGTTACCGCTCTGAGTACTGAACTTCGTACCCGTTGAATGTTTTCATTTTTACTTCAATCCCTCTCGCTGCAATAAACAAATAAAAATTAGGGGAGCCAGATTTGTCAGCGGGTTAAACCCTTCTATGTTAAGTCAGTTCAGAATTTTATAAAAGAATTGAAAATAAATACAGGACTTACACGAAGGAATGGATTTACCTAGAAAAGCTATGTAGGCTCACATGCACAAAAGTGACTCTCAGTTGCTTGCATAAAAATTGGACACCAGATCTACCGTTAATGCTTAATTATTATATATGTAAATTAAACCAACAATATCATGAGCAATAAGTTGCTCAAAAATTTTATATGTTTTCTTCGGTCTATGGATACTAAAAAGAGGATTCTGAGTTTTCTTTTCTACACTCTGAAGGTGAGGAGTTCTGTTGGCGAAAAGCGGATGGGTTAACCTCTCTGTTAGAAGAAGAAAGAACAAGCTACGGGAGCTACAAATTGATCGGAACAAGCTGCAGGAGTTCTAGGCAGGTGAGACCAAGTTGAAGGAGCTACGGGCTGAAGAAAACCTGTTTAAGGACAATGACACCTCAGCTCATTTGGTGCAAAAGGAAAATATACTAGACTGTAAGCTGAACCTTGCAACATTCGCCAACAGCTACTGCACAAAGCAAAAGGAATTTATTTTTTGCCGTAGTTAGCTGTAATCAAATGCTAGGATTGTTTTTCACTTTAGACTTGTATAAGGATTAAGTAGCGTAGGTTTCTTTCTGATCAATCATTCTTTTCATGCAAGTACAAAGCCATTCTTTAGTAATTTATTGAGAGAATGTACAGACAGTATTACATTTCTCCATTCATTGTCTCTACGTTTCTTAATTTTAAGTTGTCATCGGAACCTGAAAATGGGCGATGGTAATCAAAGTACATCAACCCAAAACATGTCAACATCCTCTTCTTCGGAGAACAATGGCTCTTTCACCTTCAATACACCTATTAAGCTCACCAACACAAATGACCTCCTATGGAAGTGTCATACACTTAATCGTATCTGGGTTAACGCTAATGAGTTTTCTCAATGACTTAATTTTATATCATTATACAAAATAATTCGTTAACAAGTCTCGAAATATCCATAGAAATGCACTAAAAAATGTCTTGAGGCTAGTTTTTTGATAAATCCAAATTTTATTAAAATATTCATAAATTTTCATAAAAAAATTTTTTATAACTTATTTGAATATGAATAAATGTGTTAAAATTTAATAAATGATATATTTTTAACATATTTAATAAATGTGTAAATATATTATTTTTACCTTTATAATTTAATTTTTTATCACATCATTTATTTATTTATTGAGTTTTATACTCATTTTTTAAAAAAATATTTTAATTTAACACACTTTTATGAGGTCATCAGTTCACATCCTCACGCATAAAGTTTATGACTTGCATTTTGTTGAAAATTTTTATAGTTACAGTGTGTTTTTCATAGGTACGTATGTATATATTTTTTAGACAAAAACTTAAAATTTTACTGAAAATATTTGGTTTGTAGAATATAACATTTATCAAAAAAGATCATATATTTTATATTTTGGTATGTATATTATATGTGATTTGATTAAAAAAGATACTAAAAACTTTATACATTCATGTGGGGTATTAGCAGTAAGAACACCTCACTAATAATCTAGTGGATTGGGGCATGACAATATATATATTACTTAATATTTGTTTATGATTATGACCATTCAAATTTCACTTGCCCATACACAACAGGAAAATCATAAGTTTTCATAGATAAAAGGGATTTTGATATTAAGATGTTTTAATGAGACATGGGAGGTGAGTATAAGAGCTTTGAAACATACCTAAAACAAGATAGAATTCAACTAAGATTCTCACGTCTGGTACGCATCAACAAAATGGGAAATTAGAAAGGAAACATAGATATATCTTAGAAGTTAGATTTGGCTTGTTAGCCAAAACTTTTGGTTAAAATCTTTTTCCAGAGTAACATTTTTGATTAAAAGATTCATTTCAACTCTTAACAACAAAACCACCTTTGAGACCTTATATAGAAGGAATCTAAATATCTCAATTATAGAACCTTTGAGTATGGATACCCTTAATTGAGAACTTACAATAGACATAAGCTAAATTTTCACACCTGAAAATGTGTTTTGTTAGGAAGCATGCATATCATGAATAATATCTTTGTCTTCATTGCTTAGGCAAAATTTACATTGCTAGACATGTTAGGTTCAATGAACTGTCATTTCTATTCAAAGATGATCCAAATTTCTTGAAAAATGATCCTAAACCAACAAAAAAAACAATTAAAATAAGCAAGGTTTAATAGTTATATCTGTCTCTTTTTAGGTGTACAACATTTAAAATGTTTGATAACACCAAACTTTATTATGGAAAACTCATTTTTACATTTTTATACTTCTGACATCTAATGATTTATATCAATTGTCACTTAGATTTAAGCGTTTTGCACCTAAATAGCCAATTATTTAAGCTTATTCACAATATTAGCGAAGCTCTCAACTACTTCATAATTTTAACCAAACAACCATCTTTTGGATGAAATTGCTCTTGAGGGAAAAAGTTTGTTTTATTTAATTTGTTTGTTTAAACAGAGTAGAGAAGAAAGATAAGAGAAATAAAGAAAAAAGAGGAACGAAGAGAAAATTCATTTGCAATCTGAATCTTGGATCAAGCTTGTCAATCTCTTAAACATAAATATCAATAACATTTGATAAAATTGTTTTGAGAAAAAGTGAGTTGTAATGCCAAATCTTGGTTAGTTATAAGGAAATGCATTATGTTCATGACAATTGATTTTCATTGTTGTTAGAACAAAGATATTAGTAATACAGTGTAGATCTATAAGTTCTCTAATAATGCATGAGAAACTTACAGACTTGTAACAAGATTGATGAACATTAAGAGCTTCAAAGGGTTTTCATAGATTTTTTTTTAAATTTACGAAATTATTGACAAACTTTCCATATACACGGATATCCCTTGAAAATTTTATAAACATCAAGCAATTTTAACATTTTTTGATAGTCTCTTGATGAACTTATTGAAAAAATTTTCAGATATCCAAAAATTCCTCGATGATTTTATGTGAGAGATTTCAATAATAGATGAAAAGTTCCTCAATGTTTTCAATGAAGGACTTTAGTGTATTTGGCACATTCTAATAATCCACTATATACTACCATCTATTATCATTTTTTTGTGAATTTTTTGATTGTCAAGTATATTGATTGAGTTTTTTTTCTCGTAGTTGACATAAATGTGCTTGATATCTCTGGAGGATTATGAAAAAGATTAGTGGGCGAAAATGAAGTTTATAATAGTAGTAAAACCTTATCTAACAAATTGGAATAAAAAAAAGTTAACAAGCAGATAGAAACTACAAGGACTAGGATTGTATTCCCTATGAATTAGTGTGTTCCATGTGATGGACATGGATAGGGATGGCATAGTAGACTTGAGCGCTAAGATATGTACATATATAAAATTTGATAATCAACTTCCATGTACACGTGATTGTAGCATGCATGCATTTCAGTTTCCAGTACGACATCTTGTGTTCCTAATATTACATAACAGAATTGCTTATAGTAACTTTTGAAAATTCTGTCCATCCTATTGGCCACTAATTTAATTGGGTAGTCTTTAACGAGTTTCATTCCTGTTAGTACTACCGCATGTCTAACAACTAGTATTAGGCAGATGTAGGACACTATGACAACCTTTTGCAGGAGCGTAACCCGCGAGGATAAAGTGCTCTTGATGTCAACAATACAAACATCGCCAAACTACGAGAATCCTTGCCATGCGTTCTACTTAATATTATTTGCCTATGAAAATTTAACTGTGATTCAATTTATGTACTTGGATTTATGAGCTTTAATTTAATATGTTTCTAAATTTATGTTAATATGATAACAATTCCAACAGTATTGGTCTATTAATTAGTTTTTAATTATTATCAGTATCATTTAATTTAATTTGTAAAGTGATGTAGAAGTTAAAGTATTGTTATTCATATTATGTTAAAATACTGTTATTCAAATGGGGTAAAAATTGTGTCAAAGGACTAAATGCTGGCAGACAAAATTAGGCCATACAATCTAATCCTAAATTTGCATCTATTGCCTGACCATAAACTCGACTTCATGTTCTTCCTCATCTTAACACCATCTCTTCTCCCAAAATCAAACGAACATTACATGTTGAGATACTTGTAGGTTCTACAGCCATTATATATTTCACATGCGTTTCCTAATCTTTCCCAATCCTCCAAAGATAATCAACAACTACACTTGTGTCATCTAAATGGAAATATATCGTCTATACACCTAACAATCAAAAATGCAGAAAAAATGATATTAGATGGCAATATGTAGTAGAATATTGGAATCTTCTAAATATACTAAAGTTCCTTGATGAAAACAATCGAGAGACTTTATACCCGATTTTGTACCCGAAAAAGAAAACCAAATAACAATATAATAAGTTCTATCCGAAGCTCAAGAGCAAGATAAGGCTGCGTATATGCCAAAATCCCCCTCAGTTTAATCCATTCGAAAGGACTTTCTGATATGTGCGCAGGCAAAGGGAAGGATCCAGGCATGAATAGCATAAGACTGAACTAGCCTGGCTTGTCTAGGTGTCGGGCCGGACTTGAAGATCAAGGTCCGCTCAAGCCTAAGTCGAAGACTTGGCCTGCGAATTTATATTTATATTAAATAAATAAACTGACAATTTATTTAATAATAATTAGTTGTCTTAATGTAGTTGTGTGATAATGTGAGTTAACATTACAAAATTGTTGTATTAAAAATGTAAGCAATTATCTCTGTGCTTAACTACTAAATTTTATACAAATACTAATCAAATTTAATTTACATTATTAAAAGGAATTTAAAAATTAAAATGCAATTACATACTAATTAAAATAACCCTAATAAGAATTTGAAAATGTGTAGGCATTTTTTTTTCAATTTATTTCGCACGCACGCATAGAAAAAAAAGGGCAGATTCAAATGTCCAAAAACTACCAGTCTTGTCTTAGAAATAATCAATTAAAGACATTGAATTGACTCTAAATACGTTCAATGTGTGTTGGGCCTCTAATATTGTCAAAAACAAATCAAGGGTCCAATTTCATTTTATCCCAAAGGAGAACCAGTAAATCTTGTGGAAGATTACGTATGAATCTGCTTGGACACCAGCAAACGCGAATTGCTCTTCTAGATTGAAGATGCTGGCCAAAGTCAGCCAACAATGACAAGCTCAATTTGGTTTGAGTCTTCTGAAAACGTACGCTCGTGAAAAGTTTTTATCACGAAGGGAAAATGATTGTTTGCTTGCCTGCTGCCCCCTTTAATTTTGAACGAGCAACAAATACAGTTATATTGTAATCTATTGCGCCGTCCTATCTTGTGTTAAGAGATTCCAAAGCTCGTGCTAGCTTTTGTTGACATGGTCTCTACTATAGCTGAATTTTCATTTTAATTTCCATTTATCTAATCAATTTTCTTAATTAATATTGACTCGGTCGTAACCTCCGCGGGCAATTATACACTGCATATACAGACAGTCACGTGTATTTTGCCATATTTTAACTTGATTCTAACGTCAGAGTCGGACGTTAGACTTCCATTATGGCACAGTTGTTATCCAATTAAATCAAGGGTGCAATTTCATTTCAACAAACCAAAACAAAAACCCAGAAAACATGATTCCGTATCAATTGGACTGAAGACAAACATCAACGCAATTTGCTCTTCTCATTCGAAAGTTGGTCAATTTCATACGCGTTACATAGGGACAAGAAGAGAAGGGTTGTTATCTCGTTGTTATTATTATTTCCTGTTTTATATAATAATTTTCTAAATGTCCCAAGTGAATTTAAAGAATTGTAAAATAATTTTTTAAAAACTTATTTTTTCCATCTAAATTCTTTGATTAAAACTCAACCTTCAATTTATCTTTCTTATTTCAACTATCATTTTAAAAAATTTATTTTTCAATTTAGATGATAGTTGAATTGAAAAATAAGTTTTTTAAAAAATTTATAAATTTATTTTTATCAAATAAAAAATAATGATGATTTAATAAAAAAAAATAGAAGTCATTTTATAAGATATTTTTATTCTTTCAAATTTGTGGTTATAAATTATCTCATGTTTTGAATTTGTTATCTATAAATTTTTGGCTTCGATGAATTTAAATAATTTAAGTATTTTAAAAAAAAATAAAAGAGAAGAAAGAAAAGCTTAACAACACCACTTAAAACAATGATCAATTACAAACATCTAGTGATTAAGACTAAGACTCCTTCAATTACAGTACGTAATCTTCTAATCGTAAACTATGTATTGGTGTGCTATGTTCTTATGGGAGTTGTACATGCAACAAAAGAAAACCTAGTAATTATTAGAGATCATCTATGGACCTGTACCTACAACAAAAGAAAACGGAATAGTTGTTCATATCAATTAATTTTCAGTCTTGAGCTTTTAACTTAAATCTTCATAAAATCTACGGAGGAGGCTCTCACATACATGCATGCACAAAACCATTAAGAAGATTATCGAGTGTAGCACATGAATATATGATTTCTTATTACATCTTGTTTTTCCTATGTATATCTATTAAGAACTGAAAACAAGCATAATATTTCATAACTTGGAAAGCGATTAATTTGCATTGCTACTGTATCTTTGCATCACAATCGATTTCCTGCTTTTATTCCCGGTTTTCACTTATTGAGATCACGGCGGAAACTGACGACTATAAACTCCTCTTCCTGGGGTATGATCTACCGATGGCAGGCAAGCTGCGTAAACAACACCACGCCCACAATTAACGGCTACGGGCTTGGCCGAATCTGGTGGACTTGGCGTAGTCGCCTGTGGAGCTGTATTCGAATGACTTGGATGAACACCACTTTTGCTTGATCCGTTCTCTGCACTTTTTCCATTTTCACCTACTTCAGCTTCTGCGTCAACCACAACCATCAAGTAATTGTTACATAAGCTTATAAATACTAAAAGAAAATCAAATATGTATAACCACTTATAATTAATGAACTCAGATATAATTACTAGGAACGGCGGCTAATTTGCGCGCAAATGTTGCATTCGAAACAAAGAGGATTGATGTCAAGAGTAAGCAGTAGAATATGAGAGAATACTGAATTTTCCTTAGCATTTTTCCCTTTGCATGGAAGCTTGTCTGCTCTTTTAGGTTAATTGTATAGCTGATCTATGATTTTTATTAGTTACAACCTTGATTATTTTATAGCCACATGAAATCTGATATTGGAGGCATTGACTCAGAGACAACCAATGAAATTATTACAGCAGTTTCTTTGCTTTTAAATATCAATCTCAAGTTGAAGCCCGTGATTTGAACGAAGAAGAACGACAAATTTGTTTTTATATCTTCAAATTATAACAAAAAAATCATTCAAAGAAAGATCAAATTCTTATAATTCTTGAATATTCAAGAAGTATCTTTTTTTTTCCATTATAAGCAAATATCTATTTCTAAATTTTGATCATTGGCTAAAAGGTGTCTACTGTCTTTAGGCACTTGTTTAACACCAATCACATTACCTAATTGTTAATTTATTGTTTAAAAATTATATACATTTAATAAATATTAAGTATTTATTAAAATATATTCGATAATAAAATATTAAATTAATTATAAATTTTTAAAAAATAAATATTAAATTTTTGTAATAAATATAGATATGGAACGGTGGGTATACTCTTGTCGGGTGAGAACCTGTACATTAGGATGTTAAGAAGGTTAAAGTTACGCTGTGTGTTGGAAACGATTAGTGAATTTGATTTTGTAAACTGTTTTCTTATCCTTTCAATAGAAAGGGCCCGGAAGACTTTGATGACTTGACTTCTTCTAAAATTTTGTTTTTCATTTATAAATTATTCTCAGTCACTTTCAAGAATATTTCTGAGACTCTGACTCAGTCAGCACCGTAGCGCTTCCGTGGGATGGGTCTAAGATTAGATGTTCCAATTCCAGACGTTGATTCTGAGTCAATGTATTTAGTTCCTTTTCCGTAATTTGCACGATGACTGACAATTCCAGTACAAGTGAAATGTTTACTCTTCAATGGTATACGTAGCTAAATTAATAACAACAAAATGTTTTAAGAAAAAGTACCACTTCCAAAATTTCAATCCTTCCTTGGCGTTTACTTATAGTTGTGCAAAGTGGGTTTATTTAAGTTTTTTGTAGAATTAGATCTTATCTCGTTTAATTTTAGTTTTAATTTTAATTATAAAAAAGGATATTTTATTTATTAATTATATGAATTTTATAATTTTTAATTTTAAATTAATTTGTATGTGACAAATTATTTAAAAATTTTATATTATTATTCAAGTTAGTATTATATATTATGAAAAAGAAAATTTAAAATAAATTAAATAATTTATAATTTTAAAATTAAATTAATTCTTTCTTTCAATTTCGGTTCCACAATCATTGAAATTGAAACCTATTTTGAAAAATAAATTAGTTCCATTTCGAACTCGATTTTTTCAGTTTGATTCCATAGGGAACAGCTGCACAGGCCTAAGTTCATTTAGTGTTATGAGTGAACAAAGCAAAATTTTCACATGATTAACTCATTTTATTTAATAAAATAATGACCGACTGTAATTTTGTTTTGAAATGATTCATCTCAACAATGGATTACGGCTTTCCAAATCCAAGATATGTTGCAACTCACAACTTAATTATTTTTCAAAAAGGAATCCCATCTTCATTTTCTCATTAACACCAACTCTCACGTTCTTGCGAAACAAATTTTGATTCTAAACCTGTAACTTACGGTAATTAAATTCACTTTGTATTATCAAAATAATTATTGTGTTTATACATTTAAATTCTGATTTAGTTTAATATTACAACGATTTTACGTATTTTAAAAATTTAAATAAAAATAAATTTAATATTTTTACTGTAATTATGAATTAATAACTATTATATCTGAACGTGAAAGGAAGCTTAATTTTCCAAAATTTTTGAAAGAGATAATAAACTAAAAAAACATATCATACAATTTTTATTTGGACAAATAATAATTGATCAACTAAAAATATTAAAATAATTAAAATACTAAAATTTACAAAACAAATTTATGATGTGTTGATCGCTAGTTCATAAAATGATTATAAGTACTTTTGCTTTACAACATACAGCGAAACTCTACAAACCTATTATAAGATTCTAATGTTTTATTTTATTTTATCATATTTTTAAAAGTGGTTAGAATGGAATTCAGTCACCATGCCGTTTTGGAACAATATCCACATACATTTTGCCATCCCTAACAGCAGGGTGAGAATGTGAGAGTTTTCGCGTACTTTCTTCTTGTATGATTTGCAAAAACTTGAGTGGATGCGTGGGAAAATGCCCTCCATAATAAAAGAAACGGAATAAGGAATGACCACTATTCCCCGCTTCCGATGCTCGGTTGATGAATCATGGTGAGGCTGACAGGCGGTCCGGCCCGCGGTTCTATATTAAGCTACTCCCTGGTGTTGTGATTTTCGTTGTTGTTGGTCTGCATCTCCTATCCGGAATTCCGCGAACACAATCATTCTGGGCCACCGGATTATTTGGGGCAGCGCGGGATGGAGCTGTATTCGAACAACTTGGACGAATCGCACTTCTGCCATCTCCATTTTTTCCGTTTTCATCTTCTGCATGCATTCATAAACCATCAAATAATAGTTTTTTTAAAGTAAGCTTAAATCTTTTATATTATGTTGATATGCAGGGCAATACTAAAATAAAAGATACAAATAACAATTTGATAACTACATAAAGTAAGTCAGATAATCATAGCATGGAAGGAGGACTCGACGATTCGCTTACTCTAAACGTCGGCTAATTTGCGTGCAGCTGTTCCATGTGGAATAAAGAGGATTGATGTCAAAAGAAAGCAGTAGAATACCAGATCAATTTTGCTTAGCATTTTTCTCACGCAATGTCGAATTTGCTTGGAAGGATAGGTGTGTTTAATGAAGAATTTACAAATAATGCATGCTTTCCGCTAGTTCCTTTTTGGCTTTGGCCAATTTATTAGTTAAAACGTCATATACATCGATACATAGAATTTTAATTTCACCCTCACTGATAAATTCGATAATCTGAGAGAGAGTGCAGCGTCTGCGTTGGGGTTGGGGTGGCGGTGAAACACGCATGCTTTTCCTACCAATTGCGACAGTTGACTCTCAGTCAATCTAGTTTGCTTCTATCCAATAATTGGTGATAAGGTCGTGCATTGCAGCGCGTAGTTTCCAAGAAAAACTCAATACGTATATTTCTTTTTCTTTCAAATATAAATTTAAAGAACTATGATTATGACCGACAACAATAGTACCAACTGATGAAATATTTTCGAAGAAGTACAACGTCCTTAAACTCACTCCTTAACTCCCTGGGTTTATTTAGTGCGGCGAATGAATTGAGTATCATTTTTGCACGATTGAATCATTCTAGTACAATAATGACAGACAGCAATTTGTTTTGAAATGATTCATCTGAAGAATGGATTAAGACCTTCCAAATCCAAGATTTAAGAGACACAAAGTAACTAACCTCATTTCAATTCTTTTGAAAAAAGGAAGCCTATCTTTATTTCCTAATAGTACCTCACATCCTTCCTTATCATCGAAACATTTCTATTGAAACAGCTGCTGTGTTCATACGGTTAGATTAAATCTCCTATCATCCAAAAGTGACAGTATACTAAGAACATACACAGAAGAAAATAAAATATTTTGTATGTGGAATGGAAAAGAGTGGCAAAGTTGACACGATTGGGAGAAGACGACTGGTACATAAGATTGGATCAACAAGGAACTGATGGGTCTTTTAGCTGAGAGACAAGAAGTTGAAAATAAGTATAATGGGGTCGCACTACGGACCAGCTTCGAGGAGCCACTGCATCTTGGCAGCAATAAAGTCTTCCAACATTTCATCTCTTCCACCTCTCGTTGGATCCTGAGTGGCATATGTACCAAAACATTAATATCTAAATTGAATTCAAAAATACATATTTTTTGAAGCAGTCATTTTGCCCAAAAAACTAAAAAAAAGCAAAAAATTCAAGAATATCACAGATCAGCAGCTGGATGCATTTATTCATTAGTTCTTTTCTGTTCTGTTCTTGTTGTTTAGGCAGCAAGGAGGGCAGGTTATATAAGCATTACTTTGATGCTCATTTCTCAACTAGAAGAAGAACAGTTCTTGCAGAATGGACATGCAGAATTTGAAACAAAGGTGCATGGTACAACGAAGTAGCTTAGTCAAAGACAATGAACCTTCTCTACAGATGCAGCAATGTAATATAAGAGAACAATACCAGTACTTTCCCGAACCACGAATAAATAATTTGCCAACAAGACTAGAAAGAAGGCATAAGATTGCTCCTTTACCTAAAGAAACAAATCTGTGTGAGTCTTTCCTTCGTACAAAATTAACTCGGCTTTCACTCGAACTCTTTGAAGAGTATTTGCAAAATTCTTACTGCACAAGATGATATAATATTAAGGGCCTTTGGAACTTGGAAACATTCAATTTAGTCTTTATGTAGCCTATTTATAAACACAATGTATAAAGCAGGAGCTAACAATAACAAATTGCGAATGTGACACTCAAGAATCATGAATCAATTGATGACCTTCCTACAGTAACAAATGCTCAGCTACAGTGCAGACCATCACTGAACAACATAGCATCTAGTTATGCAATATAGACAACTTCATAACTACATCAGCAGCTTTGAGGAAACTGATCCAAGGGTGATGGACAAACTAAGCAGATGGAATTAAACATAGTTTTGACCTATTCTGACCAAAATTTTGAACCAGTCTGAATCACTTTTGGGCTTCATTTGGTATTGAGGAGTGATGGCTTTTAAGCCACGGCCGTTGTAGAAGGGAAGAATTAGAGTTTAATCTTGATGGACAAATAAGTGGTCCCACTAAAAGTTGCTGTAACCACACTCTTCAGCTTAGATGCACAACAGAGGCAACACAATCCCATATGAAGCCCTAATAGTGTGCCTCCTATTCTGTTTGACCTCTTACTCCACTTAGTTCAAACTTTCAACCTAATTTGCTCTGGCAGGAGACACAAAATTTTCCCCAAATATCACCAAAATATATCAATTTTAAGAGTATTAGTAATCTGTTGCTATACTACTTTCATATGATCCATCTTAACATCGCCCTCATGTACTAATTGCCTCAGACAACACAATGTCTTCATTCTGCACTACAAAATTAATTATTCAAAAAATAACTTCTGCTCAGAAAATTAATGAAAAATAGGCACAGATGAATCCAAAAAAATTACCAAAAGCACTTTATAATCACGGTTTAACAGTGTACAGTTTACTTAAACAATAGTATGATCACTGTTTAACTATTTAGCAGATACCCAAACACATGCAAGCAAACAGGAGAATATTTTTACATACTATCTCAGGCAAGAATGGGAAATTCAATCATAAAACTTTATCAATTATTTCAAATAAGAATTCATTTATGATTCAACTTTTTTAAAAAGATAATAATTTAGAGTTGAGATAATTTTGGGCACGACCACACACTTCAGTTAAGTGCAGACTCAAACCTTGCGTCCGAAGGGATGGAATAATCTCCAGTGCCATGAAAAATAATAATAGGAGGTCAAAGAGAAACTGCATTTCTAATGTCTGGGTCCCTGACTATTACTTCAGAAGAATATTGTTGCGAAGATTCTTCTCCTTCCATTATGCTGCAGCCATTGTATTGGCAGCCAAAAAATATCATGTCGACTAAAGATAATTGGCATAGGCACCCACACCTAATTATGCAATGAAAAAGTATCTACCTGAAAAAGATGGAACAGTACAGGCCCCGACTATGGAAGTGATCAACTACGTTAAACAAATTGTATCAGTTTGTAGATGTTTCAAGGAAAACTTTAAGAAAATATCAGACATTACATGCCAATTCAGGAAACATCAACAGAAAAATGTTTGAAAACAAATGCAGCAGTTATGGTTGATGAGTATCATATTGTAATAAAAATCCGATTATTTCACTATCAAACTACAGAATTTATTGCCAGCAGCAAATTCTAACCATGCTTCTATGATTAGACAAAATCATGACTCTTTCAGTATTTTACTTTAGATATTGATGGAACTCAAGAGTTAGGTAAGTAAGAAGACTTCAATGCTGTCATCAAAATGCAGTTGCATTACAGAGGCAGAGTTACTTAAGCAACAATAACTATATCAGCCAAACTGATTTAGCCCTACGCAGCAGTCATATCTCAACTTTACAATCCAAGCCTCAGTTATTTAGAAAATATGGATCAAAAGACAAATAGAGGATCTTAGTCAGAAAATCTGATATTGAAGTCATAAATTGCAACCATTCCATGTAAAGCTAAAGGCCCCAGCTTTCTACAGATCTTCCTTAAGAGATCAGCTGAACCACTTCACCACTTTTACCATCATGTTTGGGAAAAATATATGTATAGCTCCTATTATTAGAATTATCATGATCATTAAAAATACAGTGAAGAAGATATCACTGATTCAAAACGTTAAACAAATATTACCCTCCAGATAACCAAAAATAAGCCTACTATGAGACACTCCAAATTGTGCTCTCTCGTTCACTCGTCTCTTTGATCGCCTGCTCCAATAGTTTACATGCAGTAATATGTGCACCAGCTGATTGTCTCATTAGAGTAACTATTTGAAGAAGAACGAAAAAGAATGATAGAATTAGCAAAAGAACCTCTCAAATAAGACAATTCTAAGGGAAAAGAAAAGAGAAAAGTATGTTGTTGCCTAGAAGGATCACCTCCATACTCGGAAATGTTATTGCAAACAAAAGAGATAACTTGGGATATTGATGTAACATCTACGATTATCACGTCAGGTGGCACCTGTTACACACATTATGAGAAAAAGTTGCCAATGTGGTTCAAAGAGCCGGGGAAGAATAAATGCACTCTAGGGATATCCGATTTTAGGAGGCACCAATGGGATAAAAAAGCAGGAACCTGTTAACAGAAATGCTTATCTGTGCCTATATTCATGTGTCTGTACAAAATAAGCTGATGTTAATTTCATGAGTTAAGGGACAACTGAGAAAAGATTCATATGAAATATAGAAGAATCCAAGAAGTGAATTAAGGGCTTGGCTCAAGTCTTTGTGGCATAAAGTCGATGTAGCATATAATTATTCATCATCATGAACAGAGTTTTCAGTTAGCAGGGTAGTTTATACCATGTACAACTCTTATTGTTAAAGCAAAAAGATATGGCCGTAATCTATATAAGCAACTGTGTTGTCCATTTCGGATAAATTTTGCCCTAAAAGAGAACTTCTTGCTCTGTAGCTGCATCAACAGTAAAACAAACTCCTCAAAACATGTAATTGTTAGATAGCAGGGATAAATGTTCAGCAAAATAGCAGCTAATAGTTGTGAAATTTACAGAATCAAACTAAAGAGCCCACAAGACTTTATATCCAATCATGTAGATAGTAAAAGAGGGGAACAAAACTTAACTTTCTTCTTTGAAAACACGAGCCAGACAAATAGAACACTTGAAACAGTGGAAACTAGAGAAGTAACTTCAATTTGTCGCATACATCCAGCTCAATCTGCCTTAATTTGTGTCTTTAATCCTCTTGTGTGGAGTTATTTTCATCATAAAGAGCAATTGTAGTAAGGTTTATAAGTGTAGCCACGTACTTAAGCAGAAGCTACTATCTATTTCCTAAGGCCTAAAATCTACATGTCTAAATTTGGCTTCCATATCTACACTTACTATCTAAAACTTTTCTGCAGAAAAAAAAAGGAAAATCATGAAAGAAATATACTTGCCCAACAATAAAGGTTTCACCTATCATAAACGCATGTTCTTAGTTAGAAGAACCTAAATTATATATCATATAACCCAAACTTACCTGTTAAAGATGTGGGATGTAACATTCTCCCCCTTTTAAACCTTTCTCGTGATGGAGCCAGATATAACATTCACATATTATATCATATAGCCTAAATTCACCTACTAACGATATGAGATGCAACATTCTCTTTCTCTTTGAACCCCACGTTCTTGTGAGAGGGTCAGACAAGACCAAACAAAACATTCATGTATTAAAAAACATATCATAAATCAAAACATCCGCATAGTAGATTGTAGGTCATAGGCTGGCTCTGATATTCGTATGTAACAGTCCAGACTTAATAACTACTAAGTAAATATTGTTGGCTTTGAGCACACAGGTTTATTCTTAGACTTTGCAATTCAAAATGCATTTATTTAGTTAAGAGAATCTAAACTATATATTATGTAACCTAAACTCACCTGCTACGATCATGAGATGTAACATAAATAACAACAAATATTACTAACTCTAACAGACCTTGAATAAAGCCTGGTATAAGCAGCAATGAGTAACCAATAGAAAGAAATCTCATGATCCATCGGTAGTCAACCCTGAATAAAAGTAAATGATAAGCAAATAATAGTTAAATAACTGTTGAAATTATCTTGAAAAACAATTAAAAAATACATTAATGTAAATTCAAATTCCAGTAATGGTAAAGAATACCAAAAGATATCATACTTTTTGCAAGTATTTCCTCTCTTGGAGTAATTACTTGATCTACATGTTAATAACTCCTTTCATTACTTGAAAACATATGAAGAAGATAAAACAAAGGATTATTACCGAGAACTAGAGCTCGAAATCTCCATAATTAAGAAAAGGATTAGAAATCATGTCTACATGCTTTATTTAATGCCAAAAAATAATAAGAAAAGAGCAATCAGTAGCTTTCTTTAAAGCAAGGAAATAACGTAGCATATGCTATGTTAGTAGTCTATAAGAGTCAGAAGAAAGAGGAGTTGCAAATATAAATGCTGATTCTAGCGGGTTAAAGACAGGAGACGATAACTAGTATTTATGCTCTGATACAAAGAAAGATTAAAAATAATGAAAAGAGAAAACCAGGTTACTTCTCTTTAAACTATGTAAAAGCAATTTACATGCACTCCTTCCTTAGGGTATCAAAAGGACATTAGACTACCAAGGAATGAAAATACAATGGTAAACAAAAAAATCAACATTCCCTAGCGGCACAAACTTTTAGAAGCGGTCAGACGTAGGTACGGCAAACGCCTTGAACGAGTTCGGCAGTGCTCAAGACGAAGCACGGCAGAGGCTTTAGGCATGTTGGGTAGTGCGTGAGATAAACTTCCGGGAGGTGACCAAAACATTCCTGCAGGCGCGCGGCAGAGGCTTCGCGCACGTGATGAGATAAACTTCCGAGAGATGACCAAAACATTCCGGCAGGCGTCGGGAGTGTTTGACTGTGCACTGAACGAACTTTTGAAAGTGATTAGAACATTCCTACAGACAGATAGTGGCTTTGGGCGCACTTCTGAAAGTGATTAGAACTTTCCTACAGGCAGATAGTGGCTTTGGGCGTATTCGGTAATGCACGGAATGAGTTTATAAGAGTGACCGGAACATCGCCACGTGTGCGGCAGAGGTTTCAAACGGTTCGATAGCATGCAGGATAAACTTTTGGGAGCGACTAGAACATTGTCATAGGTGCATTAGACAGTACCCGGGACGAGCTTTGTGACTGAAAAATCCCTACAAACTTTGACAGAGGTGTCAAATGCATTCAACAGTAGTGGAGACAAACTTATGCGCTCGACAGTGGTCGAGACAAACTTTTGGAAGCGATGTCAAATGTGTTCAGCAGTGGTGAGACAAACTTATGGGCTCGACAGTGGTCGAGATAAACTTTTGGAAGCGACCAAAACATCCTCACCGGTGTGGCAGAGGCTTCGGGCACATTGGATAGTGCACGGATCAAACTTTTGGAAGAGGCCAAAACATCTCTGCAGGCACAGCAGAGACGTCAAACGCATTCAACAATGTGCAGGACGAACTTTCGGGATTGATCAGAAGATCCTAGTGTGTGTAGCAAAGGTGTCAGTGGCATTCGACAGTGCTTGGGCCGGACTTTCGCGAGAGACCAGAACATATATGTGGATGCGGTAGAGGTGTTGAGCGCATCGACTATGCGCATGATAAACTGGAACATCACATGGGCACAACAGAGGAGTGAGGTGCGTTCGACAGTATGTGTGATGAACTTTCAAAACTGATTGGAACATTCTTGCAAACAAGGAGGCATCAGACACATTAGACAGTACTTAGGATAGACTTTCAGGGATCGAACGGAACATTTTCGCAGGCATGGCAGAGGCTTTAGGTGCATTCGACAGTGCACAGACCAAACTTCCGAGAGCCACCGAAATATCCCCTCAGGTGCACAGTAAAGGCATTGAGCATATTTGGCAGTGTGTGGGACGAATTTTCGCGAGGGACCAGAACATCTGGAGATTGGACTAGTAAGTTTTACTGATAAGTCTTCCCATCAAAAGATCACTGATAGGTGAAATCTGGAGAATAACGAGCATTATGATTTATTGCTTACTACTTTGTTAAGTACATTTTCCTCCTAGACAAGTCAAAATTGAGCAAGATTCCTAAACTTAGCTTCTTAAATGGATTAGGCTCATATCACAGAAAAGATGTATAGGCGAATGTAAGTAATAGGTTCTTCTAGCCAAATCCAATTTTTGATTTTACTAATAAAAGAACTAAGTACCTGAAGCCAACTTATGATGGACTGTGTCAGTTGAAGTGGCCTTCTACGTTAAGTGAGCATATTTTGCACAATCAATTTAATAGGTAGTAATGTGCCAATAGTCATGAACCAACGAAACTTGATTCAGGCAACCAATGAATCTTTTGTGGCCATAGAGATTCAGCTCTATCCAGTACAACTTCAGTTAAATAACGGTTTATCATGTTCTTTCTCATTATCTCAAGCAGCTTCTAATTGGCAAAACTCTTCTCCTAACAGTAGCTTTGAGCAGAATAAAGTTGCCGAGATTTCAGCGGTCCCCAATTTTCACATAACAAGAGCAAATGACCCAAGACAAATTTCCACATCATGCCCTGATATATTCCAAAAGACCTAATAATACTTTGCTTTGTTATTTCGAACATTCTTACGTATTGGAAAAATATTCAACACATCATATCCAACCCTGACTGCCAATATTCTATCAACAATATAGTTTCCCTTTTGCATCTGCTGAAAGGAAAAAGCTCTTCGAAATTTAGTTTCAAATATAACGTGTATAATTGGGAATCCAGTTTTTACCCACAACTGTTGATGCAAACTTGCATTACATTTACCGCAACTGAAGCATAAAGAAAAGTCCTCTTCAATTTTCACCTCTTTGTCGATGATTAAACTGCAAGAAATGGCCTTTTTGAGTATTCCTTCAGCCCTAATCTAACTAATATTAAGTTCCAAATATTATACGTTACAGTACATTTTTCGATTGCAAAACAAAATTTAACAGCATTAACTTCAGATCACCCCTCTTCAAATTCCACCCTGCCAAACAAGCTTCTAGGCTATCTCTACTTTTGCAACTTCAAATTTTTATTGTCATGCTCAAATACCCCTTTAGAGACCACAGCCATTGTACAAAATGGCCATTGTTTTGGATTATCATCCTTCAGTTTTGTGATACCCCAGTATAACCATTGCGTGGCAATGGTTATTTAACCAAACACAAGCATTACCAATATATTTATCAACAATAGCTAAAATCAAGGGAAAAGAGCAATCAATCGATGGAAAAAACAAAATCATACCGGAGAAATCTTAAAAGCTTCAAGCTTAACCGAGTAACCAAGAATGTTTCAGCTGCTGCATGACCCACATTCTTGCTGAAAGATTGCCGCCGGGACCCACCACTAGAGAGAGAACTGAGTGAGTTGTCGCTGGTGGATCGTCGCCGTCAATGCTGATAGTAACTGCCGATGATGGTGGGTATGCAGCTCGTGTCAGAAGAGGCTTGATAGCCTTTTCATCATCATATTGAGAAGATATGGAAAGACTAGTCATGGGGTCATCATTTTCAATATCTGCTTTGATCAACATTGTCGCTGACGGCAATTCTGAGAGAGCAGAGCTTTTGGCAAGGTCTGAGTCGGCACTTTTAAGGGGTTAAACTGTATCCCTGTCGCGTTGTTTGTCTTCCGCAACTACCATAATGTTTGTTTCTTCTTCTCGGTGTGTTCTGTTATTTTGATTATCAGTTTGGTTGGTTCGTTTTGTCTGTTGGGTTTATATCAGTAAAATGATTATTGCAGAGCAGAGTGAAATAATTTCAGGATCTGCTCTACATGCAGAGGACATACAATTAGGATCTTACACACATGAGGGGAGAGATGAGATGGAGGAAGTGGTAATTGCAGAAGAAGCTAATGGAAATTTGCCAAATTGGGATTGTTCAACTTTTGTTTTTGGAGTTGTTTTGTGTTGTGTATTGGGAAATTTTTAAAAATAGTCTTATTTTTATTCCTCTTTACATTTATAACCAATCTTAATTTATTCTTATCAAACTAACCATTTTAGACCATTTTGTCCCCCAAACTCTAATAGACAATTTTATTTTTGCCCTCAGAATAACAAAAAGTAAAAACAAACATCTACTCATTTTCTTTTCCCATTTGATCACTCATCTTCTTCTCATATCGTCACCGTTGCTTTGCCAATCAATTACGAATTGTCTTTCACAGCATAAAAAAAAAGGTGAATACAAATATATTGCATACTTTATTTGTGTGTTTAGAAGTCATATTATGTGATTATATAAAATTACGTTTTTGATGTAATAATTCACTTCTTTCTTTCTTGTTGGTTTTAAAAATATTGACAAAATAGTAGAGAAATAAGAGAGTAGATAGTGTAAAATATAGTAAATAGGGCATTTTCTATGAGTTTGGGTGAGAAAATATAGAAGACAGAGGAGGGAAAGGGAAGACGGTGGCGCGTGATGCTTAATTTTCGGCCTGGGTCCGCGCGGTCCCAGGACGCGTGATACTTAATTTTCGGCCTGGGTCCGCGCGGACCCAGGGGCAAATGGCCCCTGGGTCAGCGCGGACCCAGGGAGAAATGGGCAATTTATGTATTTGAGTCATAAATTTTTCTATTAGAAATATCAATTTATTAAAAAATTTATAAATGTTATAAATATAATATTAATTAATGTTTATTTATTTATTTTCTTTCAGGTATATGGCTGAAATGACAGTTGTCGGTGTTCGACATGGAGGATCATGGATTACATTATCTGACGGTTCAAAAAAATACCGTGGTGGAAGGGTCCGACTTATATCTGTTGGAAAAGATATTAAGTACCATGAATTATTGACCGTAATATACGAGCGTACTAGAATCAATCCAACAGAATTTAACATTCAACTGAAAACTGGTTTCAAAGATGCAGAGACAGGGTTTTGGATATATGTTGATATTGATGACGATTATACTGTATCTGCCTTTATGGATAGTATTAGGCCGGAATCGAATAAAGATCTTTCCATACTTTATTGCTCTACAGAGCAAATTGTTCCTAGTGAGCCCAGAGTTCCTGAAAGTAACGTGCCAGCTTGTGGTGTAGAGGTTTCTACACAGCCAGTTGTATCTTCTTGGGATAGTAACCAGTTCGACTATGGTCAATATTATACAAATCCCATACATGCTTCACCAATACAACGTGGAGCTTCAGGTAGCCATAGCGAATATGAGTTTTGCCCAATAAATGAAGAGCATGGCCATGAGTTCTTTCAAGCTCCAACATTTGTGCAAGATGAAGGTGGTGACATGGCTAATGAAATGCCACCTCATACGTGGGGGAATGATTACGAGGCTGGCGATACTTACCCAATTGGGAACTTTAGTCAGCAAGCTCGCGAAAGCGGCACGTCTACGAGGGTTGGTGGTGACATGGCTGGTCCTTCAAGTCTTCCACACAGTGGTCGTTGTGTGCCACTTATTCCACCAGTATTTTCTTCAAGCGAGGATGCAATGTCCGTGTCTACTGGTAACTTCATAGATGTTGGACAACTTTTCAATTCAAAGAAGAAGTTACGAGATGCATTGGGTGTATTGGCATTGAGGAATAATTTTCAGTTTCGAGTTGCAAAGTCAACAACAGATCGATTTGAGGTTAGATGTGTTGTTGACGGCTGCAAATGGCGAATGCGAGCAACAAATACAGATGGGGAAGGTGGATATTGGTGTGTTAAGCGAGTTGAAACCGACCATACTTGTAGAAGTGACCAACTAAATCCAAGCCACCGTCAAGCCACTAGTCGATTTATTGGTGAATATGTTGTTGACAAATTCCAAGACCCTAGCAGGATCTATACTCCAAACAACATTCGTGATGACATACATCGAGAGTTTGGAGTCCGGGTATCTTACCGCAAAGCGTGGCTAGCACGAGAAGAAGCATGAAATTAGCGTGCGGGGACCCAGCTGAATCATTCAACTTGTTACCACAGTTTTGTTACGTACTTCAAGAAAGGAATCCAGGCACAATCACGCACATAGAAACTGATGATGATGCAAACTTCTTGTACTTCTTCATGGCACTTGGAGTTTGTCTGAGCGGTTTTCGTACGGCAATTCGTCCTGTGATCGCGGTTGATGGAACATTCCTCAAGGGCACGTATCGAGGCACCATGTTTGTTGCAGCTGCTCTTGATGGCAATGATCAAATCTATCCTGTTGCATTCGGAGTTGGGGACTCAGAAAACGATGCTTCGTGGGAATGGTTTTTAACGAAGCTACGAGAGGCGCTTGGGCCTATTGAAGATCTTGTGTTTGTCTCTGACCGCCATGATAGTATTATTAAAGGTTTAAGAACGGTCTTCCCTGAAGCGTACCACGGTTTTTGTGCATATCATATTGAAGGGAACCTTAAAACAAAGTTCAAGTTTAAAGACCGCAAGAAGGATGCTTTTCTCATGGGTTTCTACCAAGCAGCTAAGGCATTTGTGTTTACTGAATTTGAAAAGCACCTAGAAAAGATGCGGTCGGTTCACAACGATGCTGTCAACTATTTGGAATATGATGTAGGATTTCATCGTTGGGCAAGATGTCATTTTCCCCTTCGGCGATACGACATAATGACCACAAACATTGCCGAAAGTCTAAATGCATTGCTGAAGGATGCGCGTACTCTGCCCATCATGGCCTTAGCTGATTGGATACGTTCAGTGTTGCAGCGGTGGTTTTATGAAAGGAGAGAAGAAGCAGCTAAACACGACGATAACACATTAACTGATGCAGCGGCCGCAAAAGTTAAAATGGAGGAATCAATGTCGCTAACCCTGAATGTTTATCCTGTTTCACACTATGAGTTCGAAGTTAGGGGATCGTGGGGAAATTGCAATAGTTGATCTTAACGCGAAAGACATGCCAGTGCAGACGCTTCAACCTACAACAACTACCGTGTGCTCACGCGATGGCAGCTATTAGATTCGTCAGGGGTAAGTATGGAGAATTTTGCTCCATATATTATCACAACAGTACATTATTGGCTGCGTATGCAGCCGAGATTCATCCTGTTGGTGATCCTATCTTTTGGCAAGTCCCCAGCGATATTCGGGCCACCCTTGTCAAACCACCTATAGGTCGTCTCCCATCCGGACGACCTCGGAATACACGCATCCCATCTTTAGGTGAAGAAGTGGCTGTTCGGAGGTGTTCTCGGTGTAAGCAGCGTGGGCACAATCACGCAACTTGTAGAAACCCCTTGAACTTGGGGGACACCTAAGACGATTAATTTAGTTTCTTATATAAACGATTTGTTCACTTATGTATAATTTTCTCACCGCTGTTTACATATGGTCATTGTCAACTGCAGTTTGTAAATATGAATTGTCAATTATATATATATTTTAAACGGTACATCTTTTTAGTTGATGATTGTTTGCTTTATTGGTGATGAAGCACATATTATGTTCGGTTTAGACACAATTGCCATTCATTTTGACCAAGTCCATTTAATACCTTAAAAAAACCATGTGCATGTGTATATGAATCCTCTGCTAAAACTGATCAGAACAAGTTGCAACACCCACCACATTATCAACACATTATCAACAATGGGTTTCTACAACAACTTTGTTGCAACACCCATCACCCTACAAGTCAACCCAACAGCCTAACATAAAAAACTTCGCAACTCATGAACCTACTACTTACAACCCAACAACACTATGACAACAACAGTACCCACCAACAACACTGCAACAACAACAGTACCCACCAACATCAACCCAACAACACTGCAACAACAACATTACCCACCAACATCAACTCCAACAACACTGCAACAACAACATTACCCACCAACATCACCCCAACAACACTGCAACAACACATTACCCACCACCTGCAACCCAACACCGCAACCACAACAAACATACACAACAATAAATATCCACATACATATATTTGAAGTTGAAATCAATAATTTATTTACATAAATAACGAAAATGACGGCCTTCAAAGTATTCAACCTACAAATAAGTCTAATGCTATTTTAATTCTAAAAAATTGGCCGAAATCAGCGGTGAAATCCCATTGACGGCCTAGCATAACATATTCAATATATTTACAAACGAAAATACTACAATCTCCACTATTAACATGTTGAGTCAGTATACCTTGAGCCATACGGGACTGGAATGGCATCTTCGTGTTTGTGCAGTCAGGTCGCTCGGCCCAAAATCCTAGATCGCGTAGTGCCATCGAGAGTAGCATGCGAATGGGCTTCATCGCGTCACGCAACTCATTACTTGAATGTCCTCGTGGCGATGAATCGTACACTGTTATCGTATGTCTCACCAAATCCACCAACATCGCCACCCAATGATCTCCACAAATTAGCGCAGGCAGTAAGACATAATCCACCGTCTTCCAAGGCTTGTAGATACCCAATCGATCACCTCGGATGTGTATCTCAAGGTCGGAGTAGTCGGGGGCCCCCTCAGTCCTGCGTCGCCATTTGTAAAGCAATTGAGTCTGCAAAGTTAAACAGTGAGGATTAGGAACCAAGTAAGCAAATAGGTGTATAACAATAAATCGTAGACATTTGAGAATTCATACGCACATATAGGTGAGCATGCGCGATAGTAACATCCTGCCGAAAACTGTTGGGTAACGCCAGCTGCCGATGCCCCAACAAATAACAATACTCAAGAATGTGCTGCATTAAACAAAAACGAGAATTTTAGATATAATATTATGTATATTACCAACGATTGACCAAATTGGTGAGCAGGTAACTTACAGTATCTTCTAATTCTGAATTCGCTGATGCAATAGTGCGCATCCATTTGGGCGTGATAGTGCATGTCCGCGTCTCAATGCTCGCATCCGGTTGATCCAGCCAAGTCATATACGCAGCGTGCACACTCTCATCATACGGGCCAATGGGGTTTATCACAGTATCTGGTGGATACTGTGGCAATTCCCTGTTCGGTTGGATTGTGCGCGACCGCCTATGTGGGTTCGTGTATGGGCTTCTTTCTTGCGGCCCGCGCCTGTAAACCCGTCCGTACCGGCTACAACCAACATCACCTTCGCGCTCAGCTTCTGACATTATGATGTCACCCTCAGATGGCACGCTAGATGATGGGCCCGCTTCAGCTCCTCTGGAACGCTGCAGTAACAACGACATCAAGTTCCAAGAATAAAACATAAAGAATAGTGCATATTATAGGGTAAATAAACTCACCTGTGGTTCTGTGCCACTTAATGCCATCCATGCCTTCAGGTCTGCTGATAGCTGATCGACCTGACCCACAACTTCACGTTCTATTCGCTGCATGTCATCGCGAATGCCACGCTCTATTCTATCGACATCATCTCGTATGTACATGATGTCCTGCCGCATGTAGTGGACCTCTGAATCTAAGGAGTTGAACCGATCTTCAACAAATCTTCTAAACTCCTCGTGATCGTATGCTGGTCCGGGGGGGGAATAATGATATGGAGGCGGCGCTGATGGGGACACCGGTGATGATGACCTGACCGGATATTGTGCGGGTATTGGTGATGGATGATGCCCAAAACCTGCCGAGTGATGGGAGATGACTGGCGAACGATGATGCGATGTAGGTGCGGAATGATGTGAGGCAGCTCCTGAGTGATGTGAGGCAGCTCACTGAGTGATGTGAAGCTGCCGGCGAATGATGAGACCGCGCAGGAGAAGACTGACGTTGAAACGCTGCTGGTGAATGATGAGACCTCGCAGGAGAAGACTGACGCTGAAACATAGGAAAAACAGATGTTAGACAAATATACAAGATATAACACTTATTATCAAAGCATCAACACAACTGTGAAGTGTACCTGCACATAACTCGGTATCGTTAGCACGTTATCCCCGTACGCACCTTGTGGTTGAATGATCTCCATCAATTCAACCACATGAGGCAATACCAACTCCACACCGTCAGGCTGTAGCGAAGGAAGTACGTCAAGCGTCTCCGCTGCAAACAAATACCATTGCAACATCGCAACGGTCAAATTCCGCTTAACGTTCTTCCAGCGGATGATGCGCGGGACACCATCACGTACAATAGAAGCAAACCTCTGCTGCAGGCTAGGAATACTCTCGTAAATCCACACCTGCATGACAGAAGTTATGGCATTAGAAAACCGAAAACACCTTAAACAAACACATTTAGTTTGTAATTGTTTACCTGAAATGCAATCGCCATCCCACTGATATTATATTTGCCCTTAAATTGACGTCCACTAGCTGCCAATCGTGCAGAAGTGCTCCTGTATTTACCGTGCTGGATCGCAATGGATCGCCGCAAAGACTGCATGACGTATAGATGGGCGGCAGATCCCCATGGGTATCTATTAAACTCGTCTAAATCCTCTAAAATGTCTAATACCCACAAATCGGCAGGTGATCTACCGTCCCTCCCAAATAAAAACCTCTCAACTAAGTAAAAAAGGGATAATCTAACAACATCTACATCCGAAAGAGATGAAAAATCTAATACATCAAATACTAAATCTAGATCGTCTAGGGTGATGACATCTCTATCCCCAAAGATCATATCCCTAAGACGAGAACTATCCTCCAAATGTAAATTAGGAAAATGCCCACACCTAAGTCTGGTTATCAACCCAAACTCAACCCGTGAAAACCTAACCATCTGGCTACCAACTAAAAACCACATCTCGTTTGGGTCACGACCTACATCTATCTCATACAACATCATATAATGAATTAAAATAGGTGAATGGTGTAAACTATCTATGTCTAACAAATAGCCTAAACAAGTTTGCCTAAACATACCTAATTGTGCCTCACTTAATTTACCTCGTATTTGGTCTATCACCGCAAATCTCGCCAAACAACACGTCTCTGCGTGAAAATGCTCATCTATCGGAATCCTCAAACGATGTTGAGTTGCCATTTCTACCTGCACAGATTTAAAATAAATTATAAAAATAATTAATCAAATATCAAATTAATTTATAAAATATTTAATAAAAACAAATGTATTAAAATATCAACATAAATCATAAATTTAAATTTAATATTATTATTTATTAAACAATAAATAATAATATTATTATAACAATAATATAATATAATATAATATAAATATAACAATATTTATAATATTTTAATAATATAATAAAATGGGCCCTGGGTCCGCGCTGGGTCCGAAAGAGGCCCTGGGTCCGCGCGGACCCAGGGCGAAAGAGGCCCTGGGTCCGAGCGGACCTAGGGCGAAAGGGTTTTGGGCTCTGGAGCCGCGCCAACCCAGGGCCATTTTCGCCCTGGGTCCGCGCGGACCCAGGGCTGCTTTTTTCCCTCTGGGCGCGTGGAAATCACGCGCCCAGGGGGGTATCCTTCTCTGGGCGCGTGAATGCCACGCGCCCAGGGACTCTCTGTTCTCTGGGCGCGTGATTTACACGCGCCCAGGGGACTCTCTGTTCTCTGGGCGCGTGAAATTCACGCGCCCAGAACCCCGATCTCGTCTATCTTCTTCCTCCTCCATTTTCTGCATTTTCTCACCCAAACACACCTAAATCGACCTATTTCCTACAATTTTTCCTATCTACACGCCTACTTGTCTAGCATTGTGTCAACATTTTTTCAACAACGAAGAAATGAACTACCACAACAAGTTTAATTTAGTGTTTTAATCATGCCAAATTTATGAATTGCTTGTAAACACACACGGAGAAATTTTATCCAATGTAAGTTAGACTAACCTTTTTTCTTGTTATTGTTGTGTTCTTAACTGTCGGAGACGATGAAATTTAGTCGAAAATCGGAAATTTTAGGTCTACAGAGGAAATGAGAACGAAATGAGAAAAAAGAAGAATAAGTGTAGTCTGTTTTTAAGGTTTGTGTATTAGGGTTTGGGGGCAAAATGGTCTAAAGTGGTTAGTTTGGTAAGAATGAATTAGGGTTGGTCATAAATGTAAAGAGTAATAAAAATAAGGTTATTTTCGAAAATTTTCCTTGTGTATTTGTCTGCTTTCTTGTATTTATTTATTTTTATTTTCATTTGGGTTATTTTGTAGGTTTGTGCTTCAAGTTTTCAATTAATAATAGCATGTTCATCTCAATTATGCATATTTGTGTTCTATCACTGTTATGCATCATTAATAATAGTATATTTGTTCATCTCAGAAGATTATTCTATTTCTAAAGCACTTGTTTCCAATTTTCTTTCTTCCTCATCAATGATCAATGTTTGAAAAATAAGATATAACAATTGACATTATAATTTATTTCTAAGAAAGGAGTAAGCTTCTTTTGCCCAAACCACATCTCAATTAAATATATATTTTTTAGTATAATAAAATTTTAAATAAAATGATCCTATCGTATCAAAATAAATGATACGATAAGATTATTTAATTAATTATAAAAAAAAATATTTATTAATGATAGATAAAAAAATTAAAATAAATTTTATTTTTAATTAATGTAATAAAAAATTTATAAATTTTGTTTTTATTTCTTTTTTATTTAAGATAATTTTTTCTTTTTTTTTAATTAAATAATTTTATTATATTAATCTATTATATTACCTGTACTAATGTAATAAAATCGTTTCACTTAAAACTTTCTCAGTATCTTCACTTCACTTGAAATCATGTAATACTCTTTTTGTTTATTTATATTTATTTTTTTTTATATTAAGTGCATTCCCAATCACAACATTTTAAAATTTACTCATCAATTAAAGTTTAATTTTTTTTTATAAGCTCCTATTTCTTACCTTCCAACCGAGTACTTAATGAATAATAAGAGAAAATAATAATAAAAATTTATATATTTTTAACTTGATTTGAATTTTTAAAATGTTTATCGAATGAAATTAAAATAGAGTTTAATATAAAATTAAATTAAGATTTGAGACATGCTTCATTTTTTATTTTACAAGTCCACAATTTTTAGAGTAAAACTTTTAAATAAGAATTTAGAATAAATATTAATATTAAAGTCCTGTTAGTCAAGAGTGGAATGGACACAAAGATAGATAAGGAAAAAAAGTGGATTTTTGCATACTCCTAATGAAATATTAATAGAAATTAACTAATTTGACTGAAATTATCACTTATGTAAACATGATAAACCTAGATTGGATATCTTTTCATGTTAGAGTGTTTTGTTTGTATTTGTATGATAATATTCACTGAGATTAATCTTCCATGAAATTAAAATAAATACTATATAAGCTGTGAAGCTTCAAAATTTTAAGATAAAATTGGGCTTTTTCTATGCCCCGTTCCAAGGTTTGGGCTTTTTCTCTCCTCTGCCCAAGGATTACCGCTTTATGCACTGTTGATTGTGTTATATTTGTTAAGGGGATTCAATCCCAATAGAGGTGGGTTTATCTCAGTAGTCCACATTACAAATTAAATGGAATATTTTGTTTTAGGCCCATTGAACTTTGGATTTCATTTGATTGCTTGTTTTATTCAAAGCTTTCCATCAAAGTATCCAACTATTACACTTAGTTTCTCTCTCTTTATTAGAAGGGTGAGATTATGGTTAATTACAGAACTGGGTGATCATATCACTGTAGTTAATATAGTTGATGTTTAATAAAACCTTAACGTATTAACTGTTAATTCGATTAAAAAATATATATAATCTAATTACTTCACAATAGATGTATCTCTATATTGAATTGACATATGTATTCCAATGAAATTATCTACTATACAAGAATGATAACAGATTTATTTGCTAATCGATTCAAATCAATAGTTCATAGGCCTCCCCAACTTGCCAATGCATTTACAGTGTTCAAATTTTTTTTCTTCAGTTTAGCCTTGGAAGTAAAATTTAATTGAAAATCAAGTTATAAAATTATAGTATTTATTTTATAAATTTTGAATAATGCCATTCTCTCATTGTTTGTTTCATATGATGTCTACTTGAGAATTTTTATGAATGTTTCTTCTTTCTGAACTGCTAATGTTTAAGCTTAATTTAACATCTCAAACAACAATTTTGAAGCATTTTGCTAAAGATAATAATACTAAATGGTCATATAAGAATTAAAGTTTCTTTAAGAGCAACCATACTTTCACTTTGTTGAATATTAAAAGGTGGATTTTTATTAATATATGGGATCTGCAAATTATTTTGTTTGTCCTATATCCCCACTTCGCAAATTGGAAAGTTGAATCAAAGGCTTAATTTAGTCATAAATGCAAAATGTGCTTTGCCAGAAGCTACTCAATCATTACAAAATTAACTTATAAATCGTTCTTGGCACAACAAAAGTAAATATATATATATATATATATATACACACACATACATACACACATATATATAATATAAAATTAAAAAAAAATCCCACTATGGGATTCAGCTCTATCAATATGTCTTCAGTTTAATTATAGTCAGGTTGGCAGCCAAGGCAGAAAACCTTTTTTGTAGAAATTAATGGCCGATGAATCCTAATTCCAACTTGTAAATTTCATGATAATCCTCAGAATTAGTAGACAAGATAAGATATAATTAATGATGAGGACATGATCCATAAGGCAGCCTGGCTGTGCAGCCCAGTCGACCAAATGCGTCGCTCCAATATGTGCAATGCAAATCAAAGTTCAAAGCGGGGGTAGCAAATTGCAAGCCATGCTTCATTTATTAATATTATCAAAAGATAAACAAGCTTATCAAAGAGTTGTGCACCATTGATTTAACTTCTAGGACTTTGCCTTCTTCTATAAAGCACAGAAAAGAAATGATGGTGCAATCGACACATAGTATCTTCCATCATGACATAAGCTAATTTATTAATTATTGCGTAATGCCAAAAGGCTTTTCAAAAGCATTCGCTTTTATGAACGGATTGATACATTTTTATGAGAAGACTTCGTTTTAATTCATCTTTTAAGAATAATTAATGTTGAATATTTACTTTATCTCACAAGGTTTTAGTGAAGCAATTCGGTGTTTATTGAAAATCCCAAATCATTTCATCAAAATCTTAAAGGGTGACATGCACGTAATTATCTTCAGAGTTGGGCGTTGGCGTGGTTCGTGGAAGAAGTAACAATTGAAGAGTCCCGGCATGAATCAAAAAGCAAGGAAGGAAGCAACTGCAGAAATCGTTGTGAAGGAATTGAAGCACTAAAAAATACCACTAAAAGTACTTCCCATATATTCAACTTACAAAAAGCCTACAAATTTCCCGGCGTAGCAGAGAGTGAACGGGTAAATTTTGCTTGTACTTTTTGGGAAGCCAAAGAGATCAAATGTGATAATGTTGATGGAGATTTAGTGATTAGCCGGGTTTATTTGTTTATTTGTTAATCTCTTTGTTGACCGTTCTTTTGGAAGGTTGTTGATTTAGCTACATGTGATCGAGGAGTCAAGAACTAGCTTATGTAACATTTTACATTTTACATTTTCTTTTTTACTTTCTTTTTATATAGAAATTAATGGTCGTGAAGTAAGCAAACCAATACATAAATTTATATCGGAATTACACAAAAAAAATGGTTTACTTTATAAAATATATGCAGTGTTATTAAATATATATATATATATATATATATATATATTTTAATGCTATAAATACGTGCATACCTTTAATTAAATAATTTTTATCAAATCATAAACTTATATCAATTGCGTCTGCATTTCTATGGTATCTACACAATTAAAATTTAATCAAAATACTAATTTTTATAATTTAATTACATAATATTTTATACACTCTTCTTTTCATAAGAATAAGAAAACAAAAATAAACTCTAGGCATGTACTTATGTTATATGTTTATATATTATTACTTTAGATCTTCAATTTTGATTTAAATTATTTGGTTGGATTTTTTTTATAAAAATTAATTTATTTAGTAAAGTAGACACAAATAAATTTAGTTCAATCTTTATATAATAAGTTTAATCAAATTTAAAACTTGAATAGTTAAACGAATCCTAAATCCACTTAGAATTATATATATATATATATATATATATATATATATATATATATATTCTCAATCTTAATATGTGACCCAATAAATTCTTATAACATTCGCAGCAATATTAAAATCTAATTTTAGTATTATAAGTAATAAGTAGTGTCTAATAACACATCATGACTATTTAAGTAATGACAATATCAGTTGTTTGACATTACCTTATTTATAACTAATATTGACATTATCTTGTCTATAACCAATGTTACTAGATAATTCAATCTCTTTATTCTAAATATTTTAATTAAACACAAGACATGAAATATATCCTATGTTCATAATACACATCCCTCTACATAAGTTATGATATTTAAATATTTTTTTTACAATTTATCTTGTTATAGATAACATTTAAAAATATCAAAATATATCGCTCTATACTAGGAATCATGATGATCTCAAGTACAAAAATCGTATATACTATTGTCACTATAAAAATTACTTATGGCATTCATATAATAATCTACGTAGCATTCTCATGATGGGTTGATCTAGTACATTAGTTCACTAACTTATATTCTGACTTTATATCTTATATTATAACACACATTTATTATTATCAATTACTGCACATATTAATCTTTATACATTATTGTTACCATATTCATAATAATACTTTATTAGAAATATTTTAAGAATAGTATTTAACTAATTAAACTTGTTATTTTAATAGTATTACTACATTTATTAAATCAAGTATACTAGTTGACCAAATGCATTGCTCCAATGTGTAGTGCAAATCAAAGTTTAAAGCGAGTGTAGCAAGTTGCAAGCTATGCTTCAAATCTTAACATTATAATTCTTACACATTTTCAATAAACTATTGTTTTTAGCAGGACTATCCTTGTCTCATGGTATATTCTCAAGGGTTGTTTAAAGATATGCAATAAATAGTTAAATCAATGTCTCAAAATTTAGTTAAAAATTAAATATCATAAATTTAATTAATTGTGTGATTTTTTTTTGAGCAAACATTAAAATTAAATGAGACCTATACATGAGTTGCGTATACAATTTAGTTTTCCATTCCAATACTATTGCACCTAAGAAAGAAGTTTTTTAAAATTAAAGTTGATTAAATCTTGCCTTTAATAAACTATTTCCAAAAGGAAAAAGGTAAATGGATCGTTTATTAAAAATTTTTTAGTAAAAAAGTTTGTTTATTAAGACAAATTTATAATTTTAGTAAAAACTTAAAATTGTTAATTGATTACTAATTAACGTAGAAGGATATTTTTGACTTTTTGTTATATTTAAACAAAATCTTACAAAACAAACAAACTATAATTCGAATAATTTTTAAGTGTATTAAAATAATTTTTAATAAAAAATAAAAATAAAATAAAAATATTTATGAATAAACAAGAGTACGAAGTGTTTGCCTTTAACAACCCAAGAAATCGCCACGAATTAACTGAAAATGAACTAGTTGCGAAGAAAGATGGAAAGAAAATCGTTTATAAAACCTTCTAATAACTGGCTTTCTCCTCTTACAAATTCCTTCTTCGGTAGCTATAAGAATATCTACAACAAGCCCGTGCTCAGAGTCATCGGTTGAGGTCATCAACATGAACACACGGACGACAAGTCAGATGAATTGGCTGTACAATGAGAGAGAAAACAAGTAAATTAATTGACTAAGTTTTGATTATTAAGGAGAGAAAAGGATCCATTTTTACGTGACCGCAGACCGTCCTCACAATTTATAATCGCGAAGAGAGATAATATTCTCGCGAGGAGAGAAAACAATAACCATGTTACATGTTCAACGTTCATTGGACGTCCTGTTGCACCCGCTGCAAAATATTTCTTGACATGCTGACTTGTCTCCTTTTCTACCACCTCGATGAGGCTCCAACTAATGTTGTAGGCTCTGTTTATCGTCCACCTGACAGGGATAAAGCTGAAGAGTTTACGTCACTTGTCGATCTTCGTTTCTCGATTTCATTTAATGAGGTAGTTAGAACTTAAGACTCAAAGAAGCAAAACTAGGTTACTGCACGGCAAATGGCCAAATCAATAGCTAACAGGTTCCTCCACCAAAGGCGCGATCGATAGACCAATGCCATGCTCCATCTAACCGTGGAAGTTAGTTTATACTATGTATTATTAATAAAATATTGTGGAAGACGATTGTCATGGCATGGTTAAATCCCGCCAAGTGTTTTAACATAATCTTCGTGTAACAGGTAAAAGATTTTTTTTTATCTTAAAATAATTTTGCTTACAAACTCAATTTGTGATAATGATACATTTCCATCTTCTTAAACTTCTCAAACTTCCAATTTGTGGTTACGATATATTAATCCTTCTGATTCAACTTCCCAAACTTCATGGATTAACGAGAACGTTTTTTCTAATAATAATTATAGAAAATAACAACCATTATTTTGGTGTAACTGATAACAAAATGGGAATAATTAATTCCCTTGTCCGTTCAATTCATGATTTGTGAAATGGGAGGTAATGGAAAATTAAGTTTAATAATATATATGCCAAATAGTTATCTATCTAATATAATTATCCAAATCATGATGCAAGCGAATCTGATTCGATAACCATACTGTTTTATGACACAAATGCTTTCTTAATCCACTTCCCAAAAATTTTATATTGCATTATTTAAAAAAGAAAATTTATATATGAAATAAATTGATATTCAAGAAATTTGTTTTTAATTAACGCATTTCTTTATGGTATTTGGATTCCCACTTAAAGGATATGCTTGAAATAAACTTCTATTTTATAAAAGTTTTGAACAAAAAAAAATCATGTTTCGTATGATAATATATTATACTCTATTATTGATAATAATTTTAGATGATACTTAAAAAAAAAGTTTGGAGGTTTATATCTCGCTCAATTAATCAAAATTAATGAAGATTACTATATTTTTGTTTATAAAGATTCTTATTAATAACAATATCTTCTCAATGTTTGCTTTAATTGTCAACATACTTGTATGTTAGTAACTATATCTTTTAAAAATAAATCAAAAATACATCTTCCAAATAAATAAGTTATTGGGTATAAGTTTCTGTGTAAAACCAAGTGATCAAATGATTGAAAATCACTTGATCAACTTTAGAGAGAAAATAATTTTAATTTCTATTTTGTGCATGAGGTATGGTAGATGTGCTAAAAAAATTGAGAATACAAACACAAGCTATGATACTTTAGAGCAAATATATTTAACAGGACTACTTTTTAAGACTTTACTTATTCTTGGATTACAAGTGTAGGATTCTAAATTAAACATAAGTTTTTTCAAACGAAAAAGATTGAGAGTCCTTTAATTTTATATAATTTTTTATACTAATTTTTCAAACGTTAGATTAATACACTTTTAATAATTAAGATTAAATTTAGTATATATATATATTAATTATATAAGTTAAATTTAATCTTAATTATTAAAGTATATTAATTTAATGATTAATAAATTAGTATAAAAAATTATATAAAATTTTGAAACTATGATGCTTCTCCATTATGAAATCTCATTCTAAATTTCTTCAAAATTCATTAACAACCTTCAAAAACATAAAATTTGAGAAAATTTCCATATCTCAAGGATTCATCCATGGCTAGACTTTAGTGTAAGGAAAGGTAGAGAAATTTACTTAATTTAGATAAATAAACAAAATGAGGGTTTTGATCCTAAGCATTATCCCAAAATTATCAATTTATTTTTCTCACTAGAGTGGGCGACATATGGTACTAATTCTGTAATTCATTTGATTGCAAACAACCAAAAATTAAATTGACAATTTAAAAAATCTATTTTTCCAACTCTCCGGAAGATTATAAATATTCCTCTCCACGCACATCAGAGAATCCTTATCCCTTGCTATAAAAAGTATGCATGAGGTATCATAAACCCTAGAGACCAAAAATAATATTGGATAAATATATACGTATACACACACACTTCGCAACACCTAGGATTTTCATCAAGAAGAGTATATGTTTCTACTTTGCATCTTTCATGTATTATCAAATCAATTGTTCGATTGATCGTCATTCCATGGTCATGGTTTGGCCAGTAAGCGAATATGATTCTTGCGAACGTGTTTGAGCCATGGGAACAACAATCTTCTCAAGAGGTGGAAGGGATCGAAGATGAAATAGAAAAAAAATTTGATATTGATGTGATATGTAACCGAAGTATTGATACTGTTGTCTAGTGTTGAATTAAACTTATTAATTATATAGTATATACACGTGCAAGCGCACACATTAAAATAATTGATAAGTTTAATTCAACACTAGACATACAGGATTAATACTTCATTTACGCATTCCATCAATATCATACTTTTTTTATTACATGTATGCGATGTATCAAACTTTTTTCTATTTCATTGATTTGATTTTGATCCGTTCCCAACTCTTGAGAAGATTGCCATACCGATGGCTAAAACACGTTTGCAGGAATCAGAATCCCTTACCGGCCACACTAAGACCAAACAATTGATTAGATCATACATGAAAGATGCGAAGTAGAAACAAATACTCTTTTCAATGAAAATCCTAGATGTTTCAATGGGTTTAATGTTGTACAAAAATGACACCATAATTGTAAAAGTATGATAGTTTGATAACTTTAATAGTACTTGAAGAAGTATCTGCCCTAAGTGAGTGAATCATCACTTGTTGCATGCAAATTGCAGGATGATGAAAAGATGGGTTTACAATCTATTTTTACAGGAGGCAATTAAAGTAGGAATATTATTTTTATTTTTCTTATTAAAGTGGGATATTCTTCTTCTATCGATTTATACTGCATTATGTATGGAATCATAATCCAGAATCATATGCTTAAGAACCATTTGTTTTGCTTTTGAATTTTGAACTAAACAATACATTATGAAAATTGTTAAACAATGAATTATTTAAAAAGGTATGCAGTTGTGAGATTGAAGATAGGCATATTATCATTCTTTTGTAAAAGCAAGCTAGCATGCATTTATTCACGACGTGAGATGAGATTAAGGTGGGCTCTTCAAGTTCATTCATTGAAAGCGTTAATAGGAATTGTCAAGATCAATGGATGGTTGAAGGCATTTGATATCAAACTGAATCTTGATACGTACAATCTCTGCAGCTTGGTAGATTGAGGCCTGATGCCCATGGGATTATTGTAACAAATGTCCTGAAATCCCGAAATTCAAAGGAAATTAAGAAAATGACTGGAGCATAAAATTTGTACCCGCCGAAGATTCTTAATTAAAATTTTCTAACGAAAAGATTATGTAACTGCATGAAGATGTGTAAGAAGGGAAAAAAATTCCATGTTTTGAAATCCGTAATTTTTGTTTTTAATAAAACCTGCGACAACATGAAGTTAAAAGAGAAAATCACATGAGAAGGGACATATGGATGCCTTACCGCAAACCACAATAAGATATGTGTGTGTGTGTATATACACGTGTGTAATTAAAAATTTAAGATATGGTAAAACATCTAATCAAATACTGAATATAATGAAGATACTTCCATACTATGATTAAAGAAAAAAAAACGACTTGTTTACCCGAGAATGAGACGATAATGTTGTGAATGACTAGGAGGAAAAAAGACGAGAAGAGGTGGGTAGCACCCAATATTGCTATCCTAATCAGACCATCATTTTCATGTCTTGTAATTGGTCCAATATATCAGAGGTCCTCCCCTTCCTGGATTTGGTGGGTACTTTTCTGTCTTTTTCTGACATTGTTCGTGGAAAACTGTTTATTATTCTTTTCTTAATTATTTCAACCATAAACTTAAATAGTTTGCATAAAATTATGTTAACACAAACATCTCAACTCATGCATAATAATATTTTTCCTTTCTATTTCTTTTCTTCGAATCGTATTTCAGAATGAGAGTCTACATATATATTTTAATGATCTTTGCATGCAAATATATGTTTACAGATATTTCAAATAAAAATGAAAGTTCATCTTTGCATGCATATATAACAATGAAAGCTCCGAAGTGTGCAAGGATGAGTTGACTATACCTGGTGAGAGAGATACGTACATAATTTTTGGAATAGCAATCGTGTGTGTTGGTACCCCAATATCAGGGAGCATCTTCTTGTATTTTTTTTTCTTGGGATATGCTGTATTTTGTACTGATGATTAGTTATTCATTGCCAGTTCTACGTATTGTAGCCATTGTTAAGATATTTAACTACACAATTTGTGCCCAAGTAGAGATTAGGTAGAATGTATTAAATAAGAAATATTGTGCAAAAGCAAATAAAAAAGATGGATGGGACGGGCGTATCTTTGAGTCAGCCGCACACATTACATTAAGCAAGCACGCTGTCAGTTTTCCACGATCAAAAAAATTGTTGGTGGGTGTTGCATTACAGTCAATATATGTCTATGAAGAAAAGAAATTCACAGAGCAGAAAGAAATCAAAAAAGCAGTCTTTTACTTTTAGATTTTTGAAATTTTGGCAAGAAATTAATTAGTTTTCATGTTTACAAGTGGTGGGACGAGTGGGAGTTGCAAGTATATGTAGAACAAAAGAACAGAACATGGAACCTTTGTCTTCTCCCCCCCTCAACTACTATAATTTTCTGGTTGTGTTTCCATTATAATACAATTATTGCTTATTCAAAGTACATTATTTCAGTTCTAAATGTTTGTTACTTATCCAAGATAGATCTTATGCATGAATTGATTTTGAGTTACCTGATTAAAAACTGAATACCCCGTAGTACATAAAGATATACCAATTATTGAAATGATTTAATGGTCCCATTATTCCAATTTTCCATCTTCATTACGCGGCTTGATTTCAAATGGCTGATTTATATCTTGTGTAAGCCAAATACACGATATATGATGTCTTTTTTATATTATCCTCGATTAGTGGAAATCTGGGTGGTCTAATTAGAGTTCAACTTTGTGTGGTTGTACTCTAATTAGCTAATGAGCTTCAATTTCACAAAATAAACAGCACTTGAGTTACTAATGGACATTAAATTTGCTAATTAATTATCTAAATTGCCCTTTGTATCAAATATTTTTTATGTAAAAAGTAAGGTGTTCGGAGTAAATTGGGAGTGGGAATTGAAAGACATTAGGGGTTTTTTTTTCTAAATAAATGAAAATATATATATATTATAATGTTTGCTTTATTTATGTGTTTGATATTGAATAATTTATATACCGAATGGACCCACTGGCATGCCATCCACTTTAAATTCCCATCCTCTTACAAAAATGTAGATGATCAGAACGTGTTGGGGAAGAAAGTCATCAAATCCGGTAGCGGTTTGTTCATTTCCCGGTGGACCTGGCCAAGTGGAGAAAGCATATGATCGATATACAGAATATGTGCTAAGGATATTTTAGAATGTGCTGTCAAGCAGCACGTCAATCATATATTCCTTTCTCGACCCATAAATAAATGTGGCCATGTCGTCCAATTGAACACTCTCAAGTCTCAAGCCAAAGTTACTAATACTACAACAGACATCATCTAGTGCTGCTAGCTTTCTTCCTTCTTTTTCTCAAGAAAATTTGTAAGGGAAAAAAGAAGAGAGAGATGGTGAAGTTTACCAAGCAGTTTGAGGGTCAGCTTGTTCCTGAATGGAAAGAAGCTTTTGTTGATTACGGGCAACTCAAGAAAGATCTCAAGAAAATTCATCTCCTTAATCATGAGAATAATAATGATAACAATAATAATGATAAGAGCACAAGTAGTACACCCACAAAGAAGCACCATTCTTCTTTTGCCAAAAATTTCTTATCCTCTCTTGGGAGGAAGTTCTCTTTATTCGGTCATCAGAAACACAGAGAACGTGGTGCCATTCAAGTATATATACCCTCTCTTCCTCTCTCTCAGTGTGCAAATTTGCATATGCATTATGCTTTGTTTGATTGCGTTTCTAATTGGTATTCATAAATCCATGTGTGTTCTTTTTTGGTGTTGATAGGTTCATAGGAAACTTGCTAGTTCTGCTAGCAAGGGAGATCTGTATGAGACAGAGCTGCTGGAGCAATTTGCTGATACTGATGCTGCCAAAGAATTTTTCGCATGTTTGGACAGGCAACTCAACAAAGTGAATCAATTCTACAAGAGAAAGGAGAAGGAGTTCTTGGACAGAGGGGAGTCTTTGAAGAAACAGATGGAGATTCTCATTGAACTCAAAACTGCTCTCAAGCAAGAGCGCGACAAAATAGCTTCCTCCCAAGACTCCAAGGAGGATCCCTCTATTTCATACACCATCTCATGCGGTATGTAATTGACTTTGTGCCTTAGAACTCTATCAAAATGATGAAACAATATTCATTTTTTACTGTCGCCTGTGGCAGGAAACTTCAGAAATTTTTACATGATTTAAAGCATAAATGAACCACGTCTTCTTATTTTCATGTAAATCAGCATGTGCAAACTTCAATCAGCATATACACATCTTCTGGTATATTTTTTTAGTTCTCGTAGTACAAATTACGCATCATAATTTTTCTTCAATAAATGGAATTTCAGACTAATGACCGTTAGCTGAAATGTTGAATTTAGAACAAGTAAAATGGTATTTTCTTCAATTTATGGAATAAGATGATCAAATTAATTATGTGCTACTTGTGTGTGTAATCTTTCTTTCCCTTGACTACAGCGGAGTCCATGAACAACAGGACAGAGGAAGAACAACTGCAAGACGACAGCACAGATGACTTGGAGAAAAATGATGAGCCATTTGCAGAGTCCCCAAGATCAGATGAGATTGGAAAATCAATGAGAATGAAAACAGAGGATAGCAAACTTAGGACACTTTCAGGTCGTGTCTACAATTGCCAAGGGAAAAACTTAAGAATAAATATTCCTCTAGCAACGCCATCTCGTACTTTCTCAGCATTCAGTTACTTACTTTGGGACGATTTTGTTAACCAGTCCTCCAAAAAAGTTCCTGAAGGAAGTAATAGGCTGCACATCAACAAAACAAAGTTGCATCATGCTGAGAAGATTATAAGAGGAGCTCTCGTTGAGCTCTATAAGGGGTTGGGTTATCTCAAGACCTACAGGTACCATTTTAGAATAAAATCTAAGTAGTAGATCATTTAGTTTAACTTAAAGAGAGAAATCCAACTTGTTTATGTGCTACAGGAACTTGAACATGCTTGCTTTTATGAAGATTTTGAAGAAATTTGACAAAGTAAGCGATTTAAGAAATTGTGTGGTCTCTGTCAGCATTGCATTTGGTTGTGCTTGTGTAACTAAACATGTTTATTTTTCTTGGTTGTCTTTTCAGGTTACTGGAAAACAAGTTCTTCCCATTTATTTAAAAGTAGTAGAGAGTTCCTATTTCAACAGCTCTGATAAGGTAAATAACTGAAGCCGTAAAATAATTAAAGTAAAACATCTGGTGCATATCATGCATAGGTTGTTAGATAATGCGCTAGGAAGAACTTTCAATGCAAAGATTGCTTGGATGTTTTCCTCTAGCTTATAGCTATCCTATTATCTGATTATATGCCGACAATGTTGTGTGGTCATTGATCCTCTAGTTTGTGTCTACACAAAGGAATCCTCACGTTTTTGTTGATCAGATTTAGATTTTCTGTCTAATATCTATATTGGATTCCAACTTTTTAAAGCAGTTAAATTTGCTTATTAGTTTCAGAACTGACAGGTAATGAATTTAGCAGATGAAGTTGAGGAGCTATTCATCAAAAACTTTGCTGAAGAAGATCGAAGAAAGGCTATGAAATATCTCAAACCCCATCAGCGGGAAGAATTGCATAGTGTTACCTTCTTCATTGGTAAGTTGTAGCAAATAACTCACCAAATATTGGTTTAAAAGAATATTAACATCATTAAAATTCCCTGATAATACTTTGAATTGCACTTACTTGTAATCCATTCTTTTGAAGGAGGGCTTTTAACTTGTTCACTTTGTCTTTTTGGGCAATAATATTGGTTTTAAGCCAAAAAAGAAAAAGGCAAATACGGACCCCACACTAGCCTTTGAAATGAAGGGCAGGCAGAAACTTGATGACTTTTTTTTGGGTGGAAGATAAAGCACATGTCCCATGCTACGCCATTATAGTTTTTTGAGACAACTAATTAGACCGTACGAGTGTTGAACCTTTAAAAATCCATTAACGCCTCAAGCCAACAGCAGTTACTTCCACACAGTATCAAGCTACCAGGTTTAGACCTTGTCCATCATAAACTTGAAACACCAAGAATTGCTATATTACATTATTGGATTTCATATATAGTCTCACTGTTGCACATTTGATGATAATCACATGATAACATTATTGAAAGAAAAACTACTTGCTGAAGTAGATTGGTAAATATGGTAGATTGAAATGTACATTTTTCGGCTTGATTACCTAAACATAATTTCATGATCTGCAATGAATCGATATTGAATAAAAATTAACTTCTTTCTTCCAATTTAATCAGCACTGTTCACTGGCTGCTTCATTGCTCTGCTGGCTGGATATGTTATTATGGCTCACATCACAGGAATGTACAGACCGCGACCAGATACAGTCTATATGGAAACTGTCTATCCTGTACTTAGGCAAGTAGCCACCAATTTTTGATTCCTTGGCTTCAACTTTAAAAGTTGATATTGAATTTTCAATAATTCCTTAAAGGAAGCTCATCGAACAATTTGTTTTTTTTTATCTTCAGCATGTTCGGCCTTTTGTTCCTACACTTCTTCCTGTATGGTTGCAACATTTTTATGTGGAGGAAGGCCCGCATAAATTATAGCTTCATTTTTGAGCTGGCCCCTACGAAGGAACTTAAGTACAGAGATATATTCTTGATATGCACCACATCGATGACTGCTGTAGTTGGGGTCATGTTTGTTCATTTATCATTACTCACAAAAGGGTACTCGTATTCCCAAGTTCAAGCAATTCCAGGTCTTCTTTTATTGGTAATGTTTCCCTTAGGCATATTATGAGTTTTAAACTTAAATTGACCGTGATAATTTTCAATAAAATTTGTTTATTGTAGCTAAAATCTTGTATTTTCCGTATGTGCAGATTTTCTTACTGTTGCTTGTCTGCCCCTTCAACACTTTCTACCAATCAAGCCGTTGCCGCTTCCTTTGTGTGATAAGGAACATCATTCTTTCACCTCTCTACAAGGTACTGCCATTAATTTCAGTCACATACCAAACCACTTACAACTCAAGCATAGTCATAGTTCTGAGCCATCAACCAATGTTAAATTATCTCTGCAGGTTCTGATGCTGGACTTCTTCATGGCTGATCAACTTTGTAGTCAGGTAGGTGCATGAGAAAATTAACTGCACTTTTGCTGTGAGATGATACGTAATTTTATAGCTCATCTATGATATCTTCACTGATCAATATTTCCATCATTGCATAGGTAACAATGCTGAGAAATCTGGAGTATGTGGCGTGTTACTACATAACTGGAAGCTACAAAACTCAGGATTATGGTTATTGCATGAGAACTAAGCATTACAGGGATCTTGCTTATGCAGTGTCCTTCCTTCCCTATTACTGGAGAGCCATGCAGGTACATAGTGGTGCTAAACTCTCTGGCCTCTTGCCTAATATTTCCTTGTTGAGTATATTCTCAGATAATTATGCCCCAGTGAAAAGTTTTAAAAAATTTTAACTCATAATCTGATTTAAAAAATTCATTTATTGGGTTTGCAGTGCGCTCGGCGCTGGTTTGACGAAGGGCAAACAAACCATCTAGTCAATCTGGGAAAATATGTATCAGCAATGCTGGCAGCAGGAGCCAAAGTAGCTTATGAGAAAGAAAAAAGTGTCGGATGGCTGTGTTTAGTTGTGGTGGTGTCAAGCGCTGCAACGGTGTACCAATTATATTGGGACTTTGTAAAAGACTGGGGTTTGCTACAACTAAATTCCAAGAACCCATGGCTAAGGAATGAATTAATGCTCCGTCGAAAGTTCATTTACTACTTCTCCATGGTATATATTAGACCATCATCTCTTAATTCACTTTCACGGTGAAGGAAAATTAGCTTACCAGGCATCGTACTCCGTGATAAATGGTTCTACCAATTGTTTCCCATAGAAAAATCAACTTGGCTTTCACAGATGATCAAGACAAGAAGTTAAGGATAACAATAGACATGTTAGATGCTAATAAAAGTTATATTCCCAGACTAATTTTAAATAGACAAGATGAGAAAGAATAAAGAATTAGATATTGTCTAAAAAAAAGTATACGTGACATATACACTTGTTTTCCCTTTGTCTGGAAACACAGCATTTCATCTTCAGAGATGATTTTAAATAAAATTTTGATCATTATGCAGGGATTGAATCTCGTCCTCAGGCTTGCTTGGTTACAGACCGTCCTGCATTCAAACTTTGAACATGTTGATTACAGAGTAACTGGCTTATTTTTAGCAGCCCTTGAAGTCATTAGAAGAGGAATTTGGAACTTTTACAGGTACCACTCTTTTAGTCATTATCAATAGTCATATGCACCCATATTTGTGCACATCAACATGCAAATTGTACACATCACATCCCTTTCATTTCAATAGACTAATAAGCAACTGTGTTGATGTCCAGATTGGAGAATGAACATCTAAATAATGCTGGCAAATTTAGAGCAGTTAAGACAGTGCCACTTCCATTTGAAGTAGATGAGGAAGACTGATACCCTGTTCTTACTGGCAACAGTTGTTTTTCGACTAAATTCTTCCAAGAAGAACCTTATCGCTCTTGTAAAGTCGATGTACCAATTAATCATGCATCAACTTTGTACTTATTATTGTTTCTTGGATAATGGACAAAAAGTGGCTTGTTCTTGTATACCAAATTTTATTCAACCAAGAGAAAGAAATTCATGCAATTGCTTCGCATTAATATCTAGTTGACGCCTTGTCACGAACTATTTTTTGTTCTTAGGTTTGCTTTTGATCCAATCCTGTGAGGGTACGAAAATGACGCCCAAGATTGATTGTCTTTCGATGGCTTGACAAAATCCATTTTGCACTAGTTAAGATGCTTGATAGGCTTGCCTAACAGGCCACTTAGTACGGTTAGTACAGTCGATAAGCACCCTAATCCTTTTTATTTGTGTGCATGGAGAACAACAGCATTCCGTTGCCACTGCTGCTAGATTATCTGATAAGCACTTTTCACATAGAGAAGGTAATTGTGCTATCCTATCCTAGCTAAGGCAGAAACTGAGTTTTATGCCGAGCCCATATGCAGCTAAAATTTGCTGATCCAGATAACTGAAGTGATTTTAAAGGTACACAGAAAAAAAAAGTACAGGGTTCTTCAAGTTCATTATCAGTTAAAGATGGTTTCGGTCTCAAGAATAATTAATTTGATCAAAAAAAGGTTAAAAAAAATTATAAATATATAATACTAATTAAAAATTAAAAAATTTCAAATTCACAAGCTATGAATAATTAACCTCTAGTTATTATTTTGTTAATATTTTTAAATATTATTAAAATTTTTTAAATTATTTAAAATCCTCTTAACACGGTATTTAATAAAAATTTTGAATTTAAAAATTTTTATAAAATAAAATAGTTTTTAATTTATAAATTTTTTTTTATTAAAAAATATTCACGCTTAATGAAAGTGTTATAATTACTTAATATTGTAATTACATATTTTAAATTTTAATTTTAAAATTATAAAAATATAATAAAAAATTAAAAATCATAATTAAAATGTAATAATTTTTTTTTGAATTTATAATCTAATTGAAACTTACGTAAATGAGTATGCAACTTTTGTATGGCATAATTCTCATGGAAGTAAAAGTGATTGGTACAATCCACTTCCTTGTCAAGTTAAAATGATAAATGCCTCTGATGTCTCGGAAGAGATTCCAGACTCAACGAAACCATGACCAAATATCAATGATACAGTAAAGCAACTTAAATGCTAGCTTAGATGACATGCCAAGCAAAACAGAGATACCTTATGTTGCTGGCAGTCCCCTGACTTGGATGTGTTATGAAAAGAGCCGTGTGGTACATGATGTAAACAGAAAATGGTAACAGTTTATTTTACTCAAAACACTGTTAGAGCTAAAAAAATTTTAAGGTAGAAAATATGCGCAAAAAGAAAAAAAGAACTTAGAATAGTAGCTTTAGCAAATTCTAGACATGAATTTATTATTGTAAAATACTGCTTTTTTTTAACTATTTGCTAGATTACAGTACTAGATTTTAATGTCTTTTAGGACATCTTACAACTGTGGATTTTTCTAGACTTATTTTAGTTAGGATTACAATAACAAGATTGACTCTCATTAATTACTACTAAATTAGCTATTAATGCTTGCACCATTCTCTCCTCTTTGGAAGAAACTCGCCCACGAGTTTGGTGTTGCCGGTGACTTCGCCCATTTTATCGACATAGTATGGATACAAATCTAAGACGTTAAATGTGGAATAGCAGCCATTGTTTCGACAAGTTAACTTCATAAACATTTTCTCCAATTTTCTTGACGATTTTGTATGGCCCAATTCTTTCCTTGCGTTAATAAAACCATCACCATGTTTCCTTCTGCAAAGCTTTGTGCATGTCTTCTGTGATTCGCAAACTTCTTGTCCTTGACATTTGATTCTTCAATCTTCAGTCTTATTTTTTTCATATAGCTCTGAATAATTGCAAACAAATTCTACTTGTGCCATCATAGCCTCCCATTTTTAGGATTTGTGCCATCAAGGCATCTCGAAATATTTTTCAAGCCTTTGTTAACAACTTTCATCTATCCATCTATTTGAGGATGGTGAGAAGTATTGTACTACAGCTTAGCTTCAAGTTTCTTCCAATTAGTTCACAAAAATGTGAGAGACATTTGGAGTCCTAATCTATTGTGATTGACTTTGGGATTCCATGAAAGGGCAAGATCTCTCGAAAATACAGATTCACTATATTTGAAGCATTCATATTCATTTTGCAACAAATTAAAGAGCCATTTTTAAGATCTGTCAGCCACCACAAATATGGAATCCATTCCTTTGTTGACTTTCAAGTAACCACACTAGAAAATCCATGCTTGCATCCTTGCAAGGTGTTGTTGGAACTGATAGAGGTGTATAGAAACCAGTATTCAGCACATTTCTTTTGGATTCTTAGCATATTTGACATCTTTTAACAAATTTGTATATCCTGCCGCATTCTTAGCCAAAAAACAAAAACTTTTGATCTATTATAACGTATGTTCTGTCCTGCCCAAAAAAGATCCCTTTAAGCCACCACCATGAATGTCTTGAATGATTTTTTGCTTCAAAAAGCAATGTGAAACACAAAGTTGATTTCCTTTGAATAAGAAGTCATCATGTAGTAAATATTTTTCTTATTGCCCGACTACACAAGCACTTCAAAGTGAATCAAAGAAGGGTTATTAGAATATAGGTCTTTAAAGGAATTAAAATCATCAATAGTAATGGTCATATTGGTCAACATCAAAATTCTCTAAGTGCATCAGCCACCTTGTTGCTTGCTCCATATTAATGTTTGATTACAAATGTAAACCATTACAAGTAAGAAACCCATTTTTCATATCTCTTGTTTAACTTCTTCTGGTTGTTTAAATCTTAAAGGTTTCATGATCTGGGTATAAAAAAATTTATATCGTATAAGATAATGCTTTTAATGGCTAAAATCTTGAATAGTGGCATAAAACTCTTGATCAAAAGTTTGGGATTTTTTTCTTGTGTCATTCACTTTTTTCGTTGTAAAACGACACGAAAGGTCTGAATCTTAACTCTTGAACCATTATATTGTGCACTTTAAATACCTTATGTTGGGGTCCCGATTTTTTTCCCCAACTTTTCTACACCTTAGGGGTCAGCACGCCTACTGAAATCCTTCCTAACTTATTGTCCCGTTTGATTCTTGAGTTCCTTTCTTATTTTATATTCCCTAAGCTGTCCTTCAGGTTAACTAATATATATAAAGATATGTTGGATAGGCAAGACAACTCTTAAACCTATCACAACTTGCCTTGGTTGAAGAAGACAACTCTTAACTTCAACCTTAGCTCTTAAGCAAGGAAGACAACTCTTAACCTTGTCTTAAGCCCAAGTTATCTCAAGACAACTCTTAAAAGATAACCGAAATATAAACAAGAATAGAAGCAAGAATGCTTACCTTTGATTCTTGATTAATGAATGAGAAAATAACAAAATTCGTAGCTTATGAGCTCCTTACAAATAATGGGCTGTATTTATAGTCATAAGACAGTCTTATCCTAATTTAACTAGTACTTAGGTTCCTTATCCACTTAAGATATGTTTTCTTAAGTCAACAAGCTTTTCTAAGTTAAATAAAACATTATCAAGATAGACCTTATTCTTTGTGTTTCTAATCCTACTAGGATTCTTGGTTTTCTTGAATTCCTAATTAAGGGGCGAGGTACGAGAATCAGAAGAGCCGCAGAACAACCGCCAGAGCGCAGGGAGCGCCTAGGAGGTTACTGGAAGCTATTCTGGAGGAAGGAGAGAGAGAGAGTGAAGGGGAAGAGGGGCGTACCTCTCTTAATCCATTTCACCCGTCTGAATCCTGCAGCCTAGCACTATTTCCGATGAATAGCTAAACTACCCTAACATGCTACTAACAACTACTATGCACAAATATTTTCTACAGAATTCTAAATTTACCAGAGTTATTTAAAGAACCAACCACTGGAGTTTCACGGCGTTGGGGATTTCGGAATAAGACTGTTAAGAGAGGGACTCTCTATCTTAACAGAATATGTTGAGAGATTAAAGATGAATTACCTTTGTACTCTGAAGGCTAAGAGAGGAGTAGTAGGAGAGAGTTTTTTGCTTAGAAATGATTATGGCGTCGCTCGGGATGCCTTTCATTGAATAACTTGAAGGGTTTATATACAACCTAAAAGATAACTCATGGTTAGATAACCATGGTTACTTTCTAAAAAAGAAACTCTAGTTACAAAAAATAACCTAACCCATGGTCAAATATTACCATGGTTTACAAAAAGAAACTATAGTTAACAAAAAGTGAATTAACTCATGGTTAGATAGAACCATGGTTAATAAAAAGAAACCTAAAAGTAACTATGATTACAGAAAGTAAACAACTTTACAAAAAGTAAAAGATTCTTGGGGCAGCTTTGTCTGGCAGATGGCTTTGCTTTTTCTGAGCTAATCATCATCCAAGTCAATCAAATCATCATCAGAGGAGATAGCATCTATATCTGTTAGGATTTGGAAATCCCCAAAATGCTTTATCTCAAGATGAGCTCTGATGGAATGAAAATGGTCTTCAATACTTGGATCTTCATGGATTTGGCCCAAATAAGGTGTATATAGAGTAAAATTCCTATATCTGGTAAACACCTTCATCTTACTATCCTCCATGTGCATAGGATAGTCATGGGCCCAAGTCTTAGCTTCTTGAGAGGACAGCAATAAGTTTCTGACGTTGATGATGTTCATCATTACAGATGGGTCAGAGTCTTCAATCCAATTCCTCCATTGGGCTTTTGTCCTCAATAATGTGGGCTCAGAAAATGGGAACACATCTATGAGTATCTCCATCTTGGCTCCTTCAGGGTATCCTGTAGAGTAGCTGGCTGGTATGGACTTTATTCTAAGATCTATAAATCCTGGTCCACTATACCACTACCAACCTTTCTTATGCTCATAGTAAGCATGCAGGATATAAGACAATTTCCAGGACAATGGTTCTATGAATTTCTTTATTTGTGACTGTTTAGTAACCACTATCCTTGCCAAAAAACCCATTTCAAACAACTGCTGCAAAGAAAAGGGAGCAGCAGAATCTTGCCAGTCTTCTAAATGGGCTATAGCCTTGAAGAGAACCAATCCCTTAGAACAGACACATATATTTGGAAGATCATGGTCCTTAGCTCTGTAGTAAATACCTATCAGGCCCATTCCTGGGGGATAGGAGCTTGTCTACTGGACCATTTAATGCTATGTGCCTCATAAATTCTTGGGCATTGATCATCTCTGTCATTTTGTCTATTAAGACGTACCCAAGTATCTTTCGTTCTGCGGGAGTGTTAAAGATGGGCTCAAGCAGCTTCTTTTCAGAAAATCTTTCTGTGTTCTCCTTTTGCCATATTTCTATTTCCTTTTTCACCTCTGCTTCTTTTTCTTTTCTCTCTTTGAGCTCTTTTTGAATTTTTTCTATTTTATGCTCAAGCTCTATTATTTTTTCCTTTTTTCCACTCACATCTGCTTTTAACATATTTATTTCTTTTTGCATCATAAAAGGTGTTTGGGGAGTGAGAGGATTAGGAGAAGCCAGGAGCATGGATCTCAAATGTTCTTCTTGGTTTTTGAGATCAAGATAACAGCACAGAGCATGAAGCATATCAGGGTTTAATCTGGGATTAAAGTTCCACAGATTATCTACAAGACATTTCTGCTCAGGCTTTAACTGGGCTTTGGCCTTGAAAGAGAGATTTGTTCCAGTGGGGAACACTTTGAGTGTGTAGGGTCCAAAGAAAAAAGAATTTGGGCTTTGTGAAGATACCTGCCATTGCTGCAAAAAATAAATAATAAAAGAATTGTGTTAGTGCTACAAATTTTTTCTACAATGTCTACATTTCTACATATGCATGAACAGTTAAGTTGGTGGGCTTAGTGGACTCCTAACTTACGTCGGTATCCACAACAAAATTGAATTTTGTACAATGCCACCATGCATGAATGCATATTAGCCTTTCTACATGTAATTATATTTCTACATGCAATTACAATTCTTGTAACAACTGATTTAGTCAAAAGTATCATTATTAACTATCCTAGATAATTTATCTGCTAAGAAATTCTCATTAGCTTTTACATGTTCTATTTTACATTCTACTCCTGTTATTTTTAAATAATCTACAAATTTTATCCATCTATTGGTACTTAGTTTGCTAGAATTAATTTTATTATAAAATTTTACTATAGCATTACAGTCTGTTCTCAAAATATATTCTAATTTATCAAATAAAAAATTTTAAATTTTTCTAAAGTATTTATACATGCTAATATTTCTGCATCTATACTAGTTACCTTAGTCTTATATTTTCCACTAGTATATCTACTTAATTTTTCTAGGCTACGGGGATCTTCTTTATTAGGGTTTCCATTTTAATATACCTCCCCATCCATCTAAACTACCATCTGTTTCTATTATTATATAACTATCTTTTGGTGGTAATTCTAAATCTGGTAAATTTTTTATTATATCTTTTATCTGCCTCAGTAACTTTTTATCTTCATTATTAAACCTAATTTCTCCTCCTATTTTTAACTTATTATAAAAAGGGTCCTGTTAATTTTTCTAAATTAGGAACATAATTTCTAGTATAATTTAACAGTCCTAAAAAACTTTCTAATTCTTTCTTAGTACTTATATCTTCATTATAATTTATTACCTTTTTAACTATATGAGGTTGTAATTTTATTATCCCTTTTCCTATTTCCAATCCTAAAAATTCTATTCTAGGTTGTCCTAGGCTTAACTTAGTCTTAGATAATATTAATCCTTCCTTTTCACATATATTAAAAAATCTTTTTAAGTGCTGTATATGCTGAGCTATATCATCACTAAATACTAATATATCATCTATGTAACAAATTATAAAATCATCTAATTGTCTAAATATATTATCCATTTTTCTCTGAAATATACTAGGAGCATTTTTTAGTCCAAAGGGCATTACTAACCATTCATACTGTCCTAAAGGTGAAGTGAAAGTTGTCCATTCTATACTATCTGGATGCATTGCTACTTGATGAAATCCTGATTTTAAATCAAACTTGCTATATATTTCTTTGTCTTTTATTTTTAGTAACAAATAATCTATTCCTGGAAGGGTATACTGATCTTTATAAGTATTATCATTTAGTCTTTTGTAATTAAAAACCATTCTACTTTTTCCTCTAATATTTCACTATGCTTTTGTACTATGAATGCTGCAGTTCTATGTCTACTTTTAGAATGTCTTATTAGTTTTTCTTTTAATAATTCTTCTATATGTCTAGTATACTCCACTTTAGTTCTAGGATCTGGTATGATAGGCTTATCTTGTATGGTTAAGTCTGGATTTATTATTTCTAACTTACAAGTGATCTTATTTTTATTCCATAATGCTAAAGGTTTCTCTCCTATTACTGATAAATCTTCTAACCTTTTCATTATTGGTTCTAAGTATGTTTTGTAGTTTGATTCTAATTTACCATAATTATATAATATTACATCTGTTTCTAGTAATTCTTTCTCTATCTCTTGCTTATTACATTCTTCTTGTTCTTCAAAAATTTTAATATCTACTGTTCTACTTATGGGAGATGTATCTATGGTTTCTGTTTTCTTAAAGAATGTTACTCTACCATTTTCTACAGTTATTCCACCTTTCATGCTATAAATAAAATTCATTCCTATAATTCTTATTGGTGAAGGTAAATTCTCAAAGCATTCTCTAGGTAAAGCTTTATCATGTATAGCACACTTACTAGCTCCTGTATCTATAATAGCATTTAAATTATATTGCTTATTATTTATTTCTATTGCTACCTGACAATTTAATAAGTTATTAATAATACTAGCAGGTCTTACAATATTACTAGCTATAATTTCTAAATCATCTTCCTCTTTTATTTCTTCCAATTCACATTTACTAACTATGTCTGTCTCATTTACTATGTCTGTCTCCTTTGTTTTTATTTTATTTTCTAATATTTTTTCTTTACCCTTTTCTATTTCTAATTCTTCTGTTACTGCCTCTAATTTTTCTTTCATAATTTGTTTTTGTTTATTCTCCTTTTCTAAATCTATTATTCTTTGTTCTAATCGACTAATTTCTAGATCTTTTTCTAACCTTAATTCTAATATTTCTTTTTCTAATTTTTCTAACCTACTTACCTTTTCTTTTAAATATTGGTTTTCTAATTTTATAAATTCTACATCTCTTTGTTCATTTCTATCTTCCTTTATCTGTTTCTTAACCTCATCACCATATTCTACTATTTCTCCAAACCTTGCTATATCCATAGGACAACATACTAAGTTACAATTTCTACATTTTTTACAATTTTTTACTATTATCATATTACAATAAAAACATTTTTCTCTATATGCATTATTCCAACTATGCTTACAATCTATACATTCTAAAGGTAATTGTTAATAGAATTCCTACTTTATCTTGTTTTCTAAAGCAGCTGGACTTCCTCTTGACTTATCATTCTAGGATTAGGACTCTCAATAATTATCCTTCTGCCCTTAGAATTCTTCTTGTCGCAACTATCCTATTGTTACTGGAATTCATCATGCGTTTCCTGTTACTGCTGGAATTCTCCTTGACTTTCCTTTCCACCATTGATTAGGACTGAGTCAGAACCTGGCCGTGCTTCATTGCTTGCTGCGTGCATGCTGCTTGTGCGCACTTGCTGGTTGGTTGCTGTCTCTCTTGCTGCCTGGCGCCTTGCGCGCATTCTCTCACGCTCCCTTTGCCTTCTAAGGTCCTCAACACCTTATCAAAGGTTAGAAGTGCTAGGACAAGTACTGAACTGAGTATTTCTTTAGTCTTCAAAAAGCCTTCTTGTGCCTTTTTCTATTCATTCAAACCTTACTTTCTTCATGCAATCTGTTATAGAAGCAGTTATAGTGCTGAAATTTTTGATAAAACGTCTGTAAATTGAGGCCAAACTATGAAAAGTAGGAACTTCTACTCCTGTTTTTGGTGTTGGGCAACTTGTTATTGATTCAACTTTGTTGTCGTCAACTTTTATTACTTTTGCACTAATAACATATCCCAAAAAAAAATAAAGAATCAATAAAAAAATTATGTACTTTTTCAAGTCGTCATAATGTTTTTCTCTTTGTAAAACCTCAAATACTTCCTTTGATATTGCAAATGAAACTTATTAAATGGATTGTAGATTAGTATATCATCAAATATAACAACCAAGAACTTCCAATAAAAGGTTTCAGAACTCGTTTCATCAAATGCATAAAGGTGCCTGGTGCATATGATAAACCAATCGACATAACAGTCTATTCATAAAGCTCACTTTTAGCCTTGAATGATGTCTTCCATTTGTCCCCTCAAAAATCTAATTTGGTGGTAACCGCTCTTAAGATCAATTTTGGCGAAAAAATCTTGCCCCATATAGCATATCATCTAGTCTTGAAATGAGAAATCAATACTTAATTGTTTATTGACAATTCTACTATCAAAGCACATCCTCATGTTTCATCTTTTTTTGAGGTCAAAGGACAGGAACTGCTCAAGAGCTCATTAATTCCTTAATGTATCCCTTGTTCAGTAGTTCTTTAACATTAGATATTATGTAGTTCGTTTATTATCCTGCCTCTTTTATTGAAATTCTTCTTCTGCCTCTTTTATTGATCAAGAACTGAATACACTAATATAGTACAAGGTTAGTCCCTATTTTAGGAAACAAATTAATTCCTATTAATCAGTCATTGACTAAATAAATCAAGAAGATAACAATCAGCCTAAATTAGAATCACAGTTGTCAATTAGCTATTTACAGTCATATACAATCTTCTAGAAAGTCAAAGAAGCCAAGATTCTCCAACATATTATGTAGTTTGTTTATTATCCTGTTGAGTGCATTCTGAATAAATACATTAGATATGATAAACTGGTTATGTATTACAGTTTTGCAGCCAGCCTTGTACATAGGCAGCTAATTGTTCTTCATGCTCTAATGAGCGCATTATGTAATATAGCAAGTTAAGAAAGGTAGCTCTTGGTACAAGATCAATATGGTGTCGAACGCTTCTTCTTTGAGGCAATCCATTTGGCAATTCTATATGAAAGACGTCAAAAAGCTCCCTAAGCAATGGTCTCACTTCAGTAGGATCACCTTGTTATTTTTTCAATACTTCTTTTGCCAACAATAAATATGCAACTCCTTTATATTCAAATTCATTTAGAAAGCTACAAGTACATAAATAAGACTGTTCATGCACCATCTTCGATTTAGTAAAGTCTTCATCTTTCATGAAGGCAAGCACAACATTGGCTCCATTTTTATACCATGATGAACAGTTTTGTTGTTTAATTGCCATAGTCTTCCAATAACAAGTGGCAAGCTTCCATATCAACAAAATCACGTAAAACCTTGTCTAAATAATTCTTTTCGATGGAAAATAAATCAAAACACTATTGCATGACATCTACTTCACCTCCCTTCTTAAACCAAACTATACAATAATGCTTCAGATATGATAACACCTTTAGGTTTAATTTGGTCACCATTTTTTAGATCCGATACTCTCATTACTTCCCCTATCAATTATGAGATTGCACAACCTGTCCTGTGATAAGCATTTTGTTTTCAAAATATTATTTATTTTGTAATTGCATTTTGATATTTTTGAAGTTAACGTAGTATCACATTATACATTGTTAACAAGCAAATTTGGATTATATAATATATATATATATATATATATATACAAAAGTTGAATTTTTTTAATTAAGTAAATGTGTTTTGAGTTACAAACTAAAAAACAAATCCATGATGGACTGTGTGCTTAAAATGAACAACATCTACTTAATAGTTGTTAGGTCAAGACTATTACATATATTATTATAGTAGACTCACAACTCAATGTGTGAATGTTTTGATATGTAATATGTTTTTTGATAGGTGAATGTTTTGCTATGTAATATGTTTTTTAATAGGTGAATGTTTTGTATGGCTCCCTGCAGTAATATAAGGTTTAAAGGAGGAAAGAATGTCACATTCTTCATAACTAGTGAATAAGTTTATGTTATGTTATGTTATGTGCTTAGCTTTTCTTTAAGTTGTTTCTGTTTCCTGCATTTCCTCTTTGCAGGATGCAACTATTGACGACATAAACTGCCAAGAAGGAGCTTTCTTGTAAAATTTACATGTGATAAGTGTGGAGAAAGGACACAGAGACTCATAAATCGCTTGGCTTAGGAAAGGGGGCTTGTTTTCGTACAGGTAATTATTCTTTTTTGTTAATTGGTGGTTTCTATCATCATATAATTCATGTAATTTGTTTTTTGATTGTGAAAATCTGTTTAACTATCATTTTGCATTGTTGTCTTGCAAGTATCTATCATCCTTTCCAATTAATAGCTGCTATATGTTTATAAATTTTTCACATGTTTGACTTGCTTCCCACGCATTATTGTCTCTTGCCATAATTTTGTCTCATTATATTTCTCTTGCTGCCCCAATCATACCTCAAACCAATAGTAGTTTGTCCAAATGTCATGTTTTTAACTTTTATTTTCTTGCATATGCCTTCCCTTTAGGTCCATCAATTCAATTAACCATACCAATATTTAGTTCAGAATAGAGTGAGACTGTAATAAATGCTAGTAGAAATTAAGTTTGTTTGTTATTTTATATAATTTTGGTTGTTTGATAGGATTTCCTGAAACTGAAGGCCCATTTGGTAGCTTTTTTCAATTTTTTTTTAGGAAAATAAATTTGAAAAACTAAACAGAAAAAGGATTTGGTGTTTCAAGGTCTTAGAACATCTTGTAGCATTTCCTGAAAACAGAATTCTAAAAAAGATGATAGTATAAATGTGTTTGGTAGAACATTTAAAATGAATAACCGTTAAAATTATGTAAATTGTGAAAAAAAAATGTTTCTTAAAATTTTCCGCAAAATTGTTTTCTAGTTTTAGTCAACCAAACACATTTTTCATCATTCTAGGAATTTGAAAACTAAAAAACAATACTCAAAATATGATATGAACAGCCAGTTAGCTCTCAGTTTTAAATTTGGAGCAGCTCTTTAATCAACCAAAATGGAAGGTTTGTTTACTAGGAAGTTAAATGCAACATGAAATGACTATGTTCATCGACCAGTTTATATTCATTAGTGTATGCATGTAACCATGCGTTGGGCCTCTGGGATTAATTTCAAGGTCTGCTTGTTACTGTGTTTGTTGAATTGTTTAAATTCAATATCGTTAATTTCATCACCTTCAGGAGGAAACATCTGATGCTTCTTCTGTTGGAAAGTTATTTATAGTTCTCTTCATGGTATAAAAGTTTTTCCTTTTCATCTGACAAATAAAATATGCTCTTAACAGTGTGCTGGATGTCTCAGGCATCACAAATTAGTTGACAACCTTGGCCTTGTGGTTGAGCATGACCTGCGGGAAGAAATGGACAAGGAATCAAATACATATCAAGTTTGATAAGTGATGATGAATTCACCTTTTCTATATTTTGGCTTTGATGGTTTTAAAAGCTCACCTCCTTTAAACGTCTTCGTTCATGAAATTTGAAAAAAACAAAAAACAAAATGTTGAGAATTTGCTGGCTCATTCACCTTTCGATATATTCTTTCCTACTTCTACATCTACAAGTTTTTCAATTGATCTCATATGGAACATATGAATAATCAACGCGCTTACAGATAAGAGTTTATCCACGATTCATCCTGTAGATTGCTAGAAATTGTAGTCTGTAATAGCCAGTTAATCCAGTCGTACCCCACGCACCAGATCTTCCTCCCAGCTGGTACACTGCATTTGCTCCATTCTGCAAATAAAAAATGCAGAGGAAGGTTATACAAAATAATTTGATATTGACAATCAACATAGTTGGAATTTAGTTCTCAATCCACGCACAAATTGTCTGGCCAGCAGTTGGAAGAGAACTTATTGATTTATTCAAAACATTACCAAGTGCAGAGATGGTGATGGTTCTGGTGTCATATCCTTGAGTCTGGTACTCGTGGTGGTGCTGGGGGGCTTTTGACTGTTGGTGCTGGAGCTGGCACATGATGATGATGCCTCTTGTGTTTGTGCTTCCTTCTCTTCTTGTGCTTGGCACAAGCAGGAGCTGGTGGCAGACTAACTGGTGCAGGTGCTGGTGTTGGTGGTGCCTTCCCTGGCACAGGTACTGGCATTGGTGGTGCCTTTACTGGTGCTGGAGCTGGCATTGAGTGGTGCCCTTGCTGGTGCAGGTGCTGGTGGTGCTTGGGCCAGTGCTGGGGATACCTGATGGTGGCAGCAGTGCTGGTGGTTGTAACAAAGTTGAAGTCAGAGGGCTTTGTGGGGCTTGTGGTGGTGGAATTTGAGGTTTTGGAACTGATGGGCTTGTAGCAGGTGCAACTTTAGGAGATGGAGTGGCTATGGCTGTGTGGGTTCTGCTGGTGTTGTATAAGGTGGAGATGCTGTGGTGGCTGGCCGAGGAGCTGTGGTTGTTAGTGGAGATTTTGTAGTTGGTAAGTTAGGGAGAAGCTGCTGGTGTTTGTGCATTGATAATGGCTAGCGAAAAGCTGGAGCAAAACTAGAATGAGAACCCAAAACATTGAAGCCATTTTGCTGAGATAGCAGTTGTGGGTAGGGAGTGTAGTAGTGTTCATGAAAGTGCTACATTCCGTCTAATCATTAGCTTTTGGGAGGATGTTATGAGAAAATTTTCATTTCCGAGGATCTCTCATCTTATTATTCATAAACCGAGGACCATGAGTCATTATACTTGTCAGCAGATTATAATTACAGAACAAAATTTCTGCAGGGATGACATGCCCCAACAGGACAAGGTCTGTGGGCATTATGACATTTTATTGGAGGTGAATTTCCATAATCAGCTTTCATGTCTTCTATGGGCATTTCTCATTACTTACCCATAAAATTCTTGTGGCACATGATCAAAAAATGTAAGCATCAAGAGTGAAATGAAAGCGTTGGAATTCAGGCGTTGGTGCTAGCATCCATTCAACTGCACTTAGACTTCGATGTTGATCCTAACGCTATCTGATCATATAAGCAGTCCCAATCTAAACTTACGGTGAAAAGCAAAACTATAACCGTGCTTGGTTTTCTTAAGTTTATTCTTGATCATTCACGAAACCACAACAGAGGCTGTTTACAAGTTATGACCAGGCATTTCCTATATGCGTTGTGCATTCTTCTATTATTTTGTTTTTAGATGACCATTGATTATATATAGGAATCCACTTCGCCGACAGATTAATTTGTACAAAACTACTAAAAATTTAGAGGAAACGGGAAAAAGAGATTTACAATCCCGGATAAAAATTTATAGAAACAGGTCAAGAGAAGTGTTGACTGAACGCACTGCCATGCTGTTGCGTTGTAATAAAAGTGCTAACAGCAGACTACCACTTCTTGGATGCCACGGAAAAGAAGAATTTCAGTTTTGGCAACTGTTTTGTCGTTCAGTGAAGACATAACAGATGATAATTTGTCATCTATGTCGCTTCATGAAGCTGGGAAGACATCAACTCAATTGCTAATATCATTCAGTTTATATTCTTCACAAAACAGAAGGGTTCTATTCTCTACAAACAGAACATTACATGGAAAATATGCTGCATCTTTGTGAGGATTTTTGACGGTTGGTTAGCAATGGGAAGACATGAAGGGGGAGGTGGGGTGTCTGCATTCTTCTCCGTCTTCCTTCTCCTAAGCTGGAAGAATTGCTGCATTGCATCTGCACACTCTGCTGCCAGCAACCCTCGTCGTATTGTCATTTTTGGGTGGAATGGGTGGACCGGAGCAGCTGGTTTATCTGACTCCTCAGAACCATCTCTCCCTTCTCCCCTGTCTGGGAAAAGTCTGCAACAAAATTTAGTCACAAGTCAATTTTTTGTGGATTAACCTTGAAGATTTCCGTTTGAACATTGCAGCTCTCTTTGTCCACGAACAACATATTTCAATTAATCCAAATCAATAACACTATTCTTTGAAAATCCTAAAATCCCTGAACCCTAACCTTGAGTTCCAAATAGGCCTTCACCAAACCCTACAATCTTTGGGAAATAGTAAACTCTATCACATTCTACCTACAATCTCAACTAACAACCAGAGTAACCAATGATATATTGTTTTAGCCTTGTAGCAAAATCAGGCAGCGCTTGTTGAGTTCCAGTTGCTAACTGAAAAGGGTTAAATACATATTAAACCATTTTTGTTTCCCATAGATTTTTGCTATATTTGATTAAATGAAACTCTAGAACAAACGAGTTTCAAAGTTACAAAATATGGCGAGCTTATCACTAATACACAAACAATTTTCCTTTTATAAGGATTAGTACGAGACCCTTATCATATGAACTAACAATTAAAAATCTGACCAGATCATAAGAGTTAATAATTAGAAACATTCAAAGGCAACGGACAGGCTTCTAGTCATTGACTGCAGATGAATATTTATAGAAGACCAATTTACCAATCACTTTCAATAAAACTTATGTAACATGATAAAATGATATAAGTTGCATACCTAACCCAGCTGCCATCAGCTCCAAGAAGCTTATTTGGAGCTCCCCATACAAGAGTGCTGATTCTTGCTTGAAGTATAGCTCCAGCACACATGGGACATGGTTCAAGGGTGACATACAGTGTAGTATCCTGAAGGAAAAAGATGATGTTATTCTTCCAAAATTTATAATTCAAACATTTAATGCACATAGGTGTTTTCCAAGGCATTGTCAGATTAATTAAGGAATGATAATCCCTCTTACAGGTCATAGATCAATAACTGCCTCGATTTTCACGTTGTTCAACATGGTAAAGTTACATTTTTGGTCCAGGTATTCCAAGGTGAACATACCATTAATTGCTAGTGCTTGGTTTCACAAGACACAACTGAAATATGGTATATATAATGTATGCTACATTTCAACTAAACTAGACATGGAACTGAAATATAGTATAAATGCTAAATTTCTAATCTGAAATATATTATATATGCTAAATTTCTAATCAACCATTTGTTATCTGCCAGAACCCTCTTCTGCTCTAACGTGGCAAAACAGCAAGGGATTTAATTTTTGTCACATCAGCATTTTACTGTATAAAGCTAGTCAGTAGAGTCACAAAGAAGAATAAAAGGGAAAATGGTAAACAAGCAAAATAAAAAGCCTAACAAAATTAAGGTTTTAATTACCGCAAGCCTCCATGTCCGAAGTATGTTTGAAGCCTCCCGAATACAAATCATTTCTGCGTGGGCAGTGGAGTCCCTTAACTCCTCCACTCTGAAATACACCTTCCATGTAAAAAAATTAGAGAAAACAAGTATCTAATGAAAGAGAAGGAATACAATCTCAAAAAACTCACAGGTTACATCCACGAGCAATAATCTTCCCATGTTGCACCAATACAGCCCCAACAGGAACCTCCCATGTATCAGCAGCCTTCTTGGCTTCCAACAGCGCTTCCCTCATAAACATTTCATCGTGTTTACGCTGCTCATTTTCAATTTTATATGCTTCTTCCCATTCATCAAATCTATCTTTCAAAACTTGCTTGTTCCGTTGAAGCTTCCTCTGTTTCAATTCCCTCTCCTTGCCTGGAGACCCTGATACTTCAGTTAACCTTGAATTAAATGGTTGAGCTAACTGAACCATTGAGCCAATTTCAGACACTTGAGTTTTAACAGTTTCAGAAATTGCTTCTCCAGCAGCTCTTCTTGTGCTTCCAGCAGGTAACTGTGACGATGATGGCATTACTTCCCAGCCAGAAATGGTACTTCGGAAACTGTTCCCATCTGCACTTGGATCAAGATTTTTCTCTTCAAAATTAGAGGAAATATGTTTTGATGTATATCCACTTTCTATAATACTTGAAGAAGATGGCATGTCCACTCTAATCTCTTTTTCCTTGTTCTCTAATGTTATTATGTCAGATGTTTCCCCTTGTGTGTGAGTAAAAGTTTTCTCTTGTTGCCGTGCTGTGCCTTGTGGCATGCTTCTTCTTTCTCTTTTCATATTTTCATCACTATTTTTATCAGATTCACGTCCAGAAAACCACATCTCACTGCTAACAGACTCATTAGATGGACTCTTTTCATCAGACGTTGCAGCATGTGAACCCCAACGCAATCGAACAATATCTGCCATGATATTCCACAAGGACCTACCTCTTCCCTTCACAGTGGCATTCCTTGCTGCTTGATTGCCCTCCGGTGCTTCTGCCCGAGAAGGTTGGACAAATGGGTCAGTCACATCCCACATCTCATCAGAAGGCCCTTTTGCTCCAGAGCCCACAGATGACTGCTCTGACTTGTGCCCTTTTAACTTAAAGTCTTCAGAAGCATAAGGACCCAGATCTTTTTCCCATTGTCTCTCACCTTCATACACCAACTTTGTCTCATCACTATTCTCCTTTTGCATTTCAGAAGTTGAGACTTCATGCTTTGCCCGCTGAACAAACTCCCCTACAAGATGCATTGAAGATTCCTCTAAGCGATGAGCTGAACCCAAAGCATCGTCATGCGTTGTTAAATGATCATCATAACTCTCACCCTGCCTTCCTCTGACATATGATTGATTGTGAGAAGCTGTAGTTCTCCCTCCAGAATTTGTATACAAGTTACTAGAATTACTTTCTGAAGATTTGCTAGATGCCTCTTGAATTGCAACCCCACTAGTTGAACCCACATGAGGTGAACCTCTAGCCAATAATGGAGATGGGGTAGGCATCAAAATTCCCTGTGAAATTCTCTCTTCCTCCTCCTCCTCCTCCTCCTCCTCCTCCTCCACATTAATTTCTCCCACTCTAGCTTGAGAAACCAAATTGATAGATGCTTGTGAACTAGAGCTCTCTTCCAATGTCTGTACATGACGACTAGACAGTCTAGCAGGCTTCTGAGCCTCTTTCCTTAATTTACTTTGCACGACCTTTTCATCAGGTTGATCATTTCTTTCTCTTGTTTCCGCTATTGGTTTCACAACTGATGTAAGAGTATTTTCTTGATTAATAACCCTTTTTCCAGAAGTTCTTAGAGACTCAATATGTGTTTCCATGTCACTAGTATGTACTACTGATACTCTGGTGACATCTTGAGATTCTTTCCAGGATTGAGTTCTCTCATGATGTTCGTAATCTCTCTGGGACCGCTGCTGTTTTGCTTTTGGATATGAAATGGAAACCAAATTTGAATTTTTGTCCTGGTTCTTCAATCTAGTTTCAGATAGTACAGAAGATTTCTCTTCAGGACTAAGGGGATGAGTTTCCAATATTTCAGAGTAGTATTCTGGCTCTCTTCTCAAGTCAATTTTTTCAGTGATCCTTTCACTTCTTTGTTTGTGTTGACCATTTGTCTGCTGAACTGAGCTCTGAACCAAAGATTCATCTTCTTTCTGGACCTTCATTCTAGACTCAGAATGACTCTGCAAATTAGTAACTTGTTTGGTATCAACATCTAGGATTTCAGAAGTTTTGGTAAGTTGCTGTGAGTCTCTCCTTAAATTGTCATTTCTAGCAATACGGCCAATTGTTTGGAAACTTTCACCACTAGCCATGTTCTCTTCTCTGTTGCTAAATCTCTTTTGGGATCTGGAAGTTGTTTCAACATTACTGCCATTCATCTCCTGTATTTCTGTTACTTCTTGCCATTTGCTTCTCAACTGATTAGTGTCTTGGATACCCATCTGGCTATACAGCCTTGTTGTTCCCTTGTCCAAATTTGCTGCCAAAGTTGACTTCTCTTCAGCCTCATCGAATTGCTTACAAGATGTTGATGCCTTTCGATAATCAGTTTTCCCTGTCTTCTCCATTCTCAAATGACTTTGTGAGGATTGTTTTCTGGAGTTTGTTTCTTCAACCACTGTTTCAGCAAGCTTCTTCTCTGATTTCTTTCTGCAATCCCATTCAACATGACTCCTGGCTGCAGTATATCTCTTTTCTGGAACTTCATCTTGTCTGCCTCGTTCAATGTTACACCTATCAAACTCTTCCACGACTAGTGCTTTATGACTGTCCTCTTCACTCCTACCTGAATACCTACTAAACCCACTTAATGATTCTTCCACAAGTCGCTCATCCTTATCCTGATCTTCCTCATCACCCCCGAACTCTCCAGAAGAAGATAACGAGTAATAAGATGAACAACTAGAACTTTTGGTACTTTCCCTTCCGACATCTCCTCTAGTGATAGCTTCCCTTGCTTCATTCCTCCTAAACCCTTGCTCCCTAGACTTAATTCTCACTGACTCAAATTTCCATCCCAAGTCACTCTCCAACAATGTTGATGCAGCAGTATTCTTTGCCCCCCTAAAATACTCACCACCATGTCTGCCCTTCGTCTCTACTTCCACTTTATTCTTCTTACCCCTATAAAATTTAGCACCATGATCTTCACTCTTCTCAAATTCCACTCTCTTAGCTAATCTCTCATTTCTCCCTCTACCAACTAAATACTCTTCACTAACTTCCTCACTCAACAAACTAATCACAGCCTCAGCATCATCAACACCACCTAATAAATACCTTTCTCCCTTTTCCTCCGAAGCCATACATCTAAACCTTCTCTTCCTTCTCCTACCAAAATCTTCATTAACATTTCTTTCCCCAATTGAGCAAGAAACCTCAAAAGTAGCTCTATTTAAATCATGAACATGAAACCCGGTAAAAAATCGACCTTTACCACCCACTATTAATCTTTTGTAAGGCGAACATTGAATAAGAGAGGATTGCCTTAACCCGTATAAATAGCAAGTGTTTATGGGCAATCTAAAATTATTATGCGCAGCAACTTCACAACAAGAACAGCAAGAACAACAACATGAACAAGAAGATAACGGGATTCGGTCAAATCTATCATTGAAAAAGCTCGGAGTTGAATAGTCTTTGAAAGAGAATGAAAGAGACCCTTTACTTTTAAGTGATAGTAAAGTTGAGCCGAAGTAAGTGTCCTGCATATTGAATGTTGAAGAAGAGAGAAGCTTACCTTGTTTTGAGAAATGGGATTTTGTGGGTTTCTGGAGCTGAAACAGAGACTGAAAACATAGTTGATCTGTGTGGATCGATTTCGATCAGCTGAATGTTTTCTTTTCGTGGAAAAGGATGGTCTTTTATCATATCATACGCCTTCCTTGCATAATTTTATATAAAAATATATTTTATCTTCCTTTCATCAATTAATTAATTAATTAAATATATATATTTATAATTTATTTTTTAAAAATAAAATTTTAATTTTAATTAAAAATATATATTTTTAATATATTTATATTTAATTATTAAAATTTATTATGATGTTTTTTTAAAAATAAATGACAATTAATTACATACATACATATCATACAAATATAATTAAAAAGAAAAATTTTAGTTAAAAATTTAATACATATTAAATATATATTTAAATAAATTTATTAATAAAATAAATTTTGGTATGAATTTGATATTAAATTTTTAAAATAAATATAAATAAAAATTTGACGGTATTCATTACAAATTTAATATAATGATATTTTATATATACATATTAATTTTTTAACAAATTAATTTAACAATAATATTAAAATAGTTTAATTTTTGTTATTTAAAATATTTTTATATCACAATAATTATGTTATAAAAATTTAATATAAATTATGTTTAAATAATATTTATTTTAATTTAATTAATATTAAAATTTAAAACAAAAATTTGTAATTAGTATAAACAAATTAATTAATATTTTAATAATAAAAATATAAATTAATCAAAAATTATTATAAAATAAAATTATCGTAAATATTAAAAATTTATACCAGGGCAAAGAAATAAAAATTGCGTTGACTGGCTATTGGTCTTTAATGGGCTATGGTGGACCTAAGCTCAAGTTATCAGGAGGGTTTGGGCTTTGTTAGAAAACCTTGGCTAAATCATAGCCAAGGTTAGTTAGTTAGTTATTAACGGATTTTTGATGAAATTGATTCAATTTGTATGTATACTCACTTACCTTGTCGTCCGATTTTAAATTTTTTATATTTGATTTTAAAAAATAAAATTATCTTTGATGGAGGAGTTAATAAATAACAATTCTCAATAAATTGATTGGTGTAATTTTTTAACAAAAATTGTTCATCAATCAATCGATAATAAAGAATAATTATATTTTAATTTTAAATTTTTTATAAAAAAAAATTTATTAACAAGATTATTTTCGAATATAAAAATAAAATAAAATAAAAACCCGTTATTACCTGTAAAGGACAAACAAAGTCAAATTAGCAACACCATAAGTAAGATATTTTAAAAAGAATAAATTAGATATCGTTAGAAATAAATATTATATTAAATATAAATTATTGAGATGGATATAAATCTTATACATAATAAATATTATGAACGAAAACATCATCCAGTGCTTGACTTGTTCCATCAAAACAAAAATAATAATAATAATAAAAAAAAAGCGAGTGCATGTATTTGGTGGGTCTGCCAATTGTGACTTTCTATATTTAAATTTATTTGCTGAGTCACGTCTTCAAGCGATTAAACAATAACCAAAAATAAAACAAGATATTTTTAATAATTTAAACTGGGTATATACCTACGTCATTTTGATGTTGTTAGGTTACCGACATTGACTTTGTCTTCTCTTGCTCCTCTCTTTCAAAATAGTCGTCTTGTCTAAGAGTGTCAAAGTTGTAATTTCAAAGTATTTGATTATTTATTTATTTATTTATTTTAATTGTTCATTTTTAGTTAATTTTATATGTTTGATAAAAGAATTTTCTTTCAGGAGTTGTTTTTGGAAGAGTCTTAACCACACATCAAGTAATCCACTACAACCTTTTAGATGATGTATAGAATTTATACTCTAGATCTTGGTATTTTAAGAAAAAATTATTTATGCTTCTTTCTTTTCTCTAATAACTTAAGTTTAATTTTATTTATACGATATTATTTTAATTTTATTTTTATTAACTATTAAAATTACTTAATTAATATATTATTATTATTATGTCTCTTGAACAACCACAATATATATAAATCATATTTCAACAACAAAATACCTACCATTAATTAAATGTTAGAAGTTGGAATATAAGCAAGCAACATTTTAGCTTGGAATGGAATGGCACACTTGTTTTGACAAAATTCTTGGAATGCTAAAACCAAATAAACTTGGTATAATCTCCATAATGCCCTTGCATCCATTTATAACCTTTTTTTTATTATTATTGTCATTGAATTGAGCAAAAAATATGTAACCACTTGGTGGTAGTTAGCACACAGACATGTACAAGAAAAGGAACATTATTATCTCTATAATTGACAACTGTGATATTTTTATGCAAGTACCTAGTCTTTTATGTCTGTCACCTCTTACTTTTAATAACCAACTGTGATTTTGCTTATTTTTATTTCTTTTCATATGGTATTTATTTTTCTATTTTTATTATTATTGTTCGTGTTGTTGTTATTGAAACCCTAACATTATTCAATCCAATATTCAAAAGAATAAAACATTTTTAATTATGTGTAAAAAATATATTCATTAATAATTAATAAAAAAATTTATAATTTTTTAATTATATTAATTAAACGATATAATTATTTATTTATTTATTATTAATAAATCTATTTTTATTAAATAATTATATCATATTAACTCGTGATAAGATCATCGCAACTAAAACTTTTTTACGTATAAATTAAGAGTGTAAGAGAATAGTTGAAATTGAAATTTCTTACTTTTAATTTATTATGATGTATGCATTTAATGTTAAGTATAAATAAAAAGACAATCGATAAATATAAATTATATAAATAAAAGTTTATACCAAATATTTAATTTCTTTTATTCTAAAATTTTTGTAGAATAAATAACTATACATTCAAACTAAAAATTTAATTTATTTTAATATTCTATTTTTCAATCTCTTCTACTGCTTTCAAAGGTTCTCTGGTAGTGATTTTGAAATCAAATTTCATCTATATTCTAACTTTTTGGAGAATAATTTGAGAAAATATGTATTATTAATGTCGTAATATATATATTAATTTTATTTTTTTATACATTTAAATAATAATATAAATTTAAAAATATCCAAAATTGATCCCTTGGATATTTTATCTCTAAAACCCAACCCGACCGTGGGGCAAAGAGATTCTTGCATGTTATTGCACGGAATCCGAATAGGAATCGGAATCGAATAATGCCAAACAAAGAATAATATCAAACTACAATCCAACAACTGGTCTCAACTTATAAAGGGACAAACGATGACAGCAAGACCAGTTACAGCACACTGCCATAAACATAACATAACCCTTTTAAGTAATTAATCTACATGTACAATTAATTTGCTAGTAGATTTTTCTTTATTTTTTAAAAAATAAATTAAAACTAATGCCCTCCCCGCCCATTTTCACCATGCAACATCTATGCATGTGCACACTCGTACAGCATTCTAAGGTTGTTTTTCACACGTCATCCACCACCAACACAAATAATTAAATATTAATTTACTTGAACCACTCAACTAAGGACAGCTGATTGTCATCGCATCGTTAACTTATGATTTGGTTGAGATTATGCATGTTTCTAATTGGAGAGTGTGTAAACACCGCGCACATCTATCTGTGTTGTCCATTTGCCTTTTTCTTTACTGCGGGCATTGTTTGTGATATCCTTCTCCTAATTAACTAACCATTATTGTCATTTTGCAGGACCCAACTCATACCTATTCAGAATTCAAGCATTTGAAAACTGTGACCGAATCCGTAAATTTTCCAAAATAAATAAATGCAATATATATATATATATATATATAAACAGCCACACAAATCATGCCATATTAAATAAATAGACAACCGATAATTAATTAATATTCCATGCCTTCAGCATCTAAACCTTATCTAGAAGAGTATCCATTTGATCTTTAATTCTTGGCATCACTAATTAAAATATAAATTATTTTATCGTAAAACTATTAAAATTTTCGTAACTTTTTTTACATTAAATAACTTTATCTAATTTGATAACTAATCAAATAATAGAATCTTTATACGTAAATTTTTATAATTATATAAAAAATAAATATTAATATATAATAATAATAATAAATACAAATGCGTACATATATGCGTGTGTATATATATATATATATATATAATAGTTAAAAAAATAATAGTAAAAAATAATAAATAAATAATATTATGTCCCTTTAGAAAGAGTTATTTCATATGTTATATATAATTATTCTCTTTCATACGTGGGTTACATCAATAACTAATGTGTTGGCATGGTATGGTCCCTGTGCCTGGCCTCACCGTAACATAAAATTGACAGGTGGACATATTTTCAACTTTGATACAAATTTTGGATAATGTTGCTTGTTTGTATTAATTAATTAAGGACGACAAGTCGACCCTCTGCCTTGCAAGAAAAGGGAAACCTTGTTTCTAGAATACCCCAAGCACGTAAAAATTCAAAATTAATCAAAGTTAGACACCACGTATAAGATTTCTCTCTATCTAAGAGCCAGGGCTTTATTCCATGGTAAATTTGTTTAATTAATTAATTTTCTGTTAATCTATTGAATTTAACGAGAAGAGTGGACAATAAACTATGAATGTGGTTACAACGGAGTAGGCGTCAATTACGTAAATAATGCTATGCTAGGTCCTTCTAGAAAGAGATCTTCCGAGTTGTTTTGTTCAACACGTGGCGTTCTGTTATTGCACTCACACGTCCACGTGCTGCGCTAGCTTTGTTGGACTTTTTTATTAAATACACGAGTTCGTTGATAATTCAGGACAGATGATCGACGGTAACATTTGGCGCCTAATTTTGTGGCCAGGTACGGACGGTATCTCGCGAAGTTTGTTTGGGTCAACGTGAATGATTCCGTCCCTTGTGTTTACTCAATCTTTTTATTTGTTAATTCATGTAAATTTAAAAATTTTAAAAATATATATATATATTTTTATAAAAATTTGATAAAAATATCTCATAAAATACGTATTTAAATAAATTAATTATAAAATTTGTGAGATTATTTTACAAAAGAAAAATAATAATATTTTTGTTTATTTTTATTTTTAAGATGCTAAAACAGTATCTTCTCACAAATTAAAAACAGTAAAATTTAATTTTATTTAAATTATTATTTTTTAAAAAAGAAAAAAAAATGTATCTTAATTATTCTCAAAAAATTACTAAAACGACTACCAAATGGGATGGGCCCATAACATCCCAAAAATTTAATTACAAATCTGATAGAATCTGGATAGAATGTTCGCGAGATAATGTTACCCTAAATATGCTCGTTCATTCGAACAAATCACTTCATTTAGTAGTTTAATTACTGTCAAATATGGCCGAGATTTTCCATAATCTCGATTTATGAAAACAAATAAAAGATAAATACATTATTAAAAATTACAAAGGAAAAGAAGAGTGTTTGCGTTTGACCATCTCCTCCGCCATGACGGCGCTTCTTATGATCATCGTGACACTTAACCTACTTTCAATTTCTCCTCTAGACACACGCAATCACTAGTATTATCTATTTATTTATTTTGAAATAATAAGGATATGAAACTAACAGATTTGTTTCCCTGGAGAGAGGGAGAGAGATGGGACCAGCAGCAGGCAACACAGTTGTCGTAGTTGATAAATTCATGAGCTGATTCCCGCGAAATTACATTCACTCGCTAATTTCCATTTAAATCTCATTGAAGCTTCTTGGAAAGCTAATCCTCTTCTCTAAAGTTCTAGAGGAAATTAATTCACTTCTTATTTGAGTTCTTCAAATTCAAATACCCCACATTACCTTTCTTTTTCTGTTTTGGAATTTTCTTCCCTGGCGTCTTATTTTTCTCGCAAAATACTCCAGAACTTCTATTATTAAAATGCAAATGCGCGTTTTAATTCAAAGTCAAAACTTTGAGATCCAACCCAAGACCAAGACAAGTCTACGTTCTCAAGTGAAAATTTCTTTTCGAGGCGCATATTCGTCTCATAGTTTTTATTCACATGAGGGGATTTTTGTGGGTTCAAAAAGGCCAGTTTTCTGTTCGTTTTGAAGGACTCCAAGTGACAGACATATTATCTATTTCTGGGTAATTTTGTTTTCCTGACAGAGATTAAAATTTCTGTAAGGTTTTCATGTGTTATGAGCTGTGTTTGTGTTTCTGGAATAGTTCCGTCCTTTCTTTCTCTTGTCTAAATCTGGTCAAGTACTTGTTCTTGTGTTGAGAGTTGTTTGGTTTCTCCTTCCTCTTTCCTCTATTCCGTAATTATTACTGGTTTTTGAGTTTTTAGCTTGAGACTTCATCTGAGATTCTGTAGTAGTAAATTTGCTCCAAAAGCAGTAACTTTGCATCGTGTTCTGGGGAATATTTTGTCCTAGTCACAAGCGGCATTAATTCGAAGATAGCAAAATTTTGTTCTGTTTATTGTGCTATTCTTCGTTTCTTAATACTTGGTTTGGTTGGAGACTAAAGCTTGCTCCTTGGAGTGAAAAGTACAGATGGGAAATAAAAGGAAGAAGCTACATCTTAGCAAGATCTATTCATACACATGTGGAAAGGCATCTTTCAAGGAAGATCATTCTCAAATAGGGGGGCCGGGATTTTCAAGAGTGGTATTCTGCAATGAACCGGAATGTTTTGACGCTGGAATTAGAAACTATTGTGACAATTATGTCAGGACAACGAAGTATACTCTTGCTACTTTCTTGCCTAAATCATTGTTTGAACAGTTTAGAAGAGTTGCCAACTTTTTCTTCTTGGTTACTGGCATATTGTCTTTTACTCCTCTTTCTCCTTATAGTGCTGTAAGTGCTATTATTCCTCTAATTATTGTAATTGGAGCAACCATGGTGAAAGAGGGCATTGAAGATTGGCGCCGAAATCAACAGGTATTCTTATTTGCTTTCCTTTTTGGGGTCTGTTTATTGGTTCTGCTTCTGCGCCTACAAATAATTTTTGAACTTCTCTTTTACAGTATCAATATGTATGGTGTCAAACTTTGGGGTTTCAAATTAACTGGATAATATCTGGCGAACTTTTTTAAGAATAAATTTCCTATGGATTAAGGAACCGTATTTGATATTATCTAGAAGGTCTTTTATGGAAACATATTTACCATAAAATCTAGAAAAGTTTTATATCTCATTAGGTATTTTCTTGAATGGTATCCTTTTTAAGGTGGATGTGAACGCTGTTTTTATAAAGTTTACTTCATGTGTTTGATTGTTTCAATTTTTCGGTGGACTGAGAGGCAGTAAATCTTTATAAAATAATTACGAGAGGTTGAGGGATGTCAATTTTTTGATTTAGATTCTTGGCATTTGTGGTTTCTGTTTGGTAGATAAAATTTAATAAAATGAAATTGATAAATATTAAAAGAAGTTATGTGAGTCGTTCTTTGGTTATGATTTTGTGTTGCGCCAGTGTCTGGGTATTCGTATGCTTTCAACTATAGCAACAAGGAATGCCTATGTTGTTTTCTACTGTTGTAGTATCTGGAAAATTTTGATCATGCTCCTGTATTATGTCCTCTTGCCTGTTTGTAGGAGTATTTGAAATATAATTGCATACCAATTTGCCAAACTTGTATATTATTTCATCTGGATTTTTAATATTGCCAGTGGGATACTTTCAGGATATTGAGGTTAATAATAGAAAGGTTAAAGTGCATAATCGTGAAGGAACTTTTGATTCTACTGAGTGGAAGAATCTGAAAGTGGGAGATATAGTGAGGGTGGAGAAGGATGAATTCTTTCCGGCAGACCTCCTGTTGCTTTCATCCAGTTATGAAGATGCCATCTGCTATGTTGAGACCATGAATCTTGATGGAGAGACAAACTTGAAACTAAAACAAGCATTAGAGGTAACTTCATTTTTACACGAGGACTCTAACTTTCGGGATTTTAAAGCTATCATTAAATGTGAAGATCCAAATGCAAATTTGTACTCTTTTGTTGGAACAATGGAGTTTGAAGAGCAGCAGTGTCCCCTTACTCCTCAACAACTTCTCCTCAGAGACTCAAAACTGCGAAATACAGATTTCATCTATGGAGCTGTTATCTTCACTGGTCATGACACAAAGGTTATTCAAAATTCTACTGACCCCCCTTCCAAGAGAAGCAGAGTTGAGAAGAAGATGGATCGAATCATCTACATCATGTTTTCCATTGTGTTTCTTATGGCATTTGTTGGTTCCATTTTCTTTGGCATTGCCACTAAAAAGGACTGGGAAAATGGGAAGATGAAAAGGTGGTATCTTGAACCGAACCGTTCAATAATTTTCTTTGACCCTGATCGAGCACCAGCTGCTGCAATTTATCATTTTCTGACAGGCCTAATGTTATATAGCTATTTCATCCCAATCTCCTTGTATGTGTCAATAGAAATTGTCAAAATTCTCCAAAGCATATTCATCAATCAAGATGTTCACATGTATTATGAGGAGGCTGACAAACCTGCACATGCCCGCACCTCAAATTTGAATGAGGAACTTGGCCAAGTTGACACAATACTTTCTGATAAGACTGGAACATTGACCTGCAACTCAATGGAGTTCATCAAGTGCTCAGTGGCTGGAACAGCTTATGGTCGTGGTGTCA